>CABHPQ010000134.1:0-19086 GCA_902168405.1 Peromyscus aztecus
AAAAAAAAAAAAAAAGGCTTGCTCAGATCAGACCAGAAGGTTCCTTTGCTCTGGCTGAGATTGGAGAATGAGTCAGGCGAAGGGAGTGTTCTTCACTGACGTGAGGTTTCAGTGGAATCCTCATGCTCTGGGGCTCATCTGCTGACACTGGGTTTGAGCCAACACAGCCTACAAGCCCAGGTAGATAAAAGAGATGTACAAGTGTGTCACCTCTGACTCACGAAGCTGCTCATAATTTGCCTAGAAGACACAGACGCTGCTGAAATTTCTGGCACGAATGTCTGTCCCACCAACAGACATGGCCACCGTGATGAGTGAGAGAGGATCCTTCCCACACTGTTCCGGCTGTGGAGCCTGGGCAGCCCCTGCTGGGGCCCCACATTCTGAGGCTTACCTTAGTCCTCTAGGTCCTGCTTTTACTCATTCACTGGCTCACACATTCATTGTGCACACCAGACTGTCAGGTCCAAGGGCCCAGGACCCACGGCCACAAAGGATACCCGCATTCCCTGCACAATTCTCCAGAAGGTGGACAACTGGAAGGTGGCACTTTCTTGGAACTTGTCATTGTATTATTACTTACTTTAGCTTTTCATAAAATCCATATTTTTGTTGATTTTTAAAATTGAAAGTCAATCAATTAAAATATTTTCCAATTGGAGAATACTTAACATGGCTAAGAAAAAAATCCAAGCAGATGTGGTAAAAACTTCATCTCCTTTTCCCTCTCCTTTAGCCTCCAGGATTGATGCCCCACCATTAGCTTATCCCTCCAGAGAGACTCAGACACACAACCTCTTCCAACCTTTTCACAAATGACAGCATCCATGTCCATGGGACCTCACATGGATCTCGGGGTTTGTCCTGAAGCAGGTTTGGTGTTCTGTCCTTCAGATTCACTGTGGTTCAGTTCATTCTATCTGGACTGAAGAGAGAGCTTCATAAAGCAACTCTCTCTTCTCCACTTCAAAATAAGCAGGAAATGGGGTACTTTTCATGTCAGTGGAAAAAAATAATATTTTTAAATACCACATTTCCACAGTGCCCAGGGTCTGACAACACGTGAGACTCCACAGCTAGCTGGGATGTGTCTAAAGGTTGGAAGGGCTCTGCAAGTGTCTGCTATGAGAAACACATTGGAATAGGCTCTCTCCTTAAAACAGCTCATGGTCAATCAGGAGATGGAACCCCAGTCTTGCTGAGGGACCCCCACCCCATCAAGCCCAAAGGCTCCAAGTTCACCCTCTATTAGTTCACAGAAGCTATGGGTCTGGCAGACAGAACCCAGGCACATAGAGGCAGAACAGTGTGTCCTGGTTTGGGCTCCTCTTGAGGTCAGCTTTTCTAACTTTTCACACACAGAGAAGGAGGAAGAAAGTGACTTCCTGGGGTCCCTCATTTATGACCTCTAAGGGTCTGCTTTCATATTACCGCATGGCACATCTTCCCGTGTTAGGGAAGATAAGCCTCGTTTACAAGCCCCAGAGGCTAAGTAACAATTCCTGCTTGTTTATCTATCGATTCTATACATATGAAATTACATGGGGTTTTTTTGGGGGGGTATTTATTTATTTATTGACTTACTAGCTTATTTTTGAAACAAAGTCTCAAATATCCCAGGTTGAACTGAAGCTTACTATGCAGCTAAAGTGAGGTAAGGTAACCTTGAACTCTGACCTCCTGCCTCCATCTCCCAGTTGCTGAAATTACAAGCATATCCTAGCAAGCTTAGTTAGTGTGGTGGTGCAGATTGAACCCAAGGCTTTGTGCTTTCTAGGCAAGCACTCTAACCACACAGCTATGTCCTTGGTCCTGGTCCTGAGGTGACAGCTGTAGACATTAGAGAGCCTGGGAGGCAGCGGCTGATAATGACCAGCTTGAATGCTGCTGAGAACGCAACAGCAGAGGTTCTGTTATTATCTTACTATACTGTTATGTATTAGAAGAAAGGTCCTGCAGCTTGGAGCAAAGAACACATATGCTTTCCCTAGAGTTGAGAGCTCCATCACAGCCTGAGTGGTCCAGAGCAGACAGCCTCGGCCCAGTCCATCACAAAAGAGGCTGGCTGAGATGCAGAATTCACAGGCAGGTGATGCAGGAAGGAGCCAGCCATGGGTGGAACCATCTTGAGCAGGATGCAGTGGGTTTGGAAACTTCTTCTGTTAAAAACCATGAGCTTTGCTTTCCGTTTCAATGGGGAAAGAGACAATGGCATTCAGGAAGTGTGCTCTGAGATGCCTTCAGACTTCTGAGGGTTCTGTCTGTGGTTTCAAGAGACAGAAGAGGATGCCCAGAGGAGCAGTATGGAATGAGCGGCCAGTACATCCTGGCTGGGAAGCAAACGGGAAGAGGACGCGTCTTATTACCCAGCCTGATGCAAGTGCAGTCAGGGTAGCCCCATGTCAGGGTAGCCCCCATGTCCTCTTTTCCCATTCTTGCCCATGAGGAAATAGGAGAAAGAATAGGGAGTGGGTTGGGGCTGGGAACATCCTGATAGCTTAGACACTCAAACCAAGTACAGCAGGCTGGCTGAACCCATCCTCTGCCTGGGGTCAGCTAGTCCTTCTGTGAACACAGAGCCCGGGTTACAACAAAGCTTCCTCTCCACCTCGGGCTGTGAGATGGCCAACCCAGTGCTATTGTGATGAAGGCATTTCCCACACAGTATTAAACCCTATAGTCCTAGGTACCATGAAACAGGAGTGTGGGAGTACGCTGGTTATTTTCCTCATGGTTGGTGACCAAATACTGGACAAGAAGCAGCTTACGGGAGGAAGAAGTTACAGGCTCTTCTGTGAAGGACTGGGCCAAGGCTGTCTGTGATGGAGCTCATTATTGACTCCAGGTGGCAGGCCTTTTTCTCTGAGGAAAGCATCTCTGTGATTTTAGCAACATTCAAGCTGGTCTGTACTGAACACTGCCTGACAGCACTTTCTGAACTCAACAGACATGAATCTTCCTCTTCCAGAGGAGGTAGCTTTCAGTTTGATGGGATTGTTCTGGTAGCAGGGGGGAGGCCATGGTGGCGGGAGTGTCAGCTGCTCACAATGCACCTGTAAGTTGGAAAGCACAGTGATGTGCTGAAGCTCAGCTCATTATCTCCTTTTCTGTAAGGTTTAGGACCCAGCCCGTGAAATGGCTCTATCTACATTTAGAGTGGGGTGTTTCTTTGTTCTGTGTAGCCCTGGCTGTCCTGAAACTCGCTCTGTAGACCAGTCTGGCCTCAAACTCAGAGATCCACCTGCCTCTGCCTCCCAAGTGCTGGGATTAAAGGCATGCACCACCACCGCCTGGCTAGAGTAGGTCTTTCCCCCTTGTTAAAATCCCTCACATGGGGCTGGAGAGATGGCTCAGCAGTTTAGAGCACTGGCTGCTCTTCCAGAGGACCTGGGTTCAATTCCCACCACCCACATAGTGGATCCCAACCATCTGTAACTCAAGTTTCAGGGAATCCAATACCCTCTTCTGGTTTGGACATCAGGCACACACATGGTGCACAAATACACATGCAGGCAAAACATGTGTACACATAAAATAAACAAATCTTTATAAAATAAACAAATCTTTATAAATATTATAAATAAATGAATCAAATCCCTCACAGTTATGCCGTGATATCTGTTTCCATGGTAATTCTAAATCTCACCAGAGAGTAGAGAGATGCAAGTGCAGTCAGGGTAGCCCCCATGTCAGGGTAGCCCAAAACCACTTGTAACTCCAGCTCCGGGGGATCCAATGTCCTCATCAGGACTCAGTAAGTACCTGCACTCACACATGTACCTTCCCAAACACAAACACACATAACACATAATTTTGAATAAAATACAGTTTTTTAAAAAGCAGCCAGTGTGGTGTAGGCTCACGCCTTTAATCCCAGCACTCAGGAAGCAGAGGCAGACAGATCTCTGTGAGATGCAGGCCAATCTGGTCTATGTATTGCATTCCAAGGTAGTCATGGCTGCATATTGAGACTCTGTTTCAAAAATAAAAATAAATGTTTTAAAAGATAGCATGAGTGAGGATGAAATGTAGTAAACCACCAATCAGTGTTTGTGTCTTCCTGTTTGCTCCGGACAGTCAGAGAGAACTGCAGTCCTCTAAGGCTAATGCAGTTGTGTCTCCCCCTCTGCTCCAGGACCTCGCCATGCCCACCTTCTTCCCTAAATTGGACCCAGAGTACGAGAACTTTGAGTATGATTATTCTGCAGAAGCCTGTTATGTAGGTGACATCGTGGACTTTGGGACCATCTTCCTGTCCGTCTTCTACTCCCTCGTCTTCGCCTTTGGTCTGGTGGGAAATCTGTTAGTGGTACTCGCCCTCAACAACAGCCGGAAGCCCAAGGGCATCACTGACGTCTACCTCCTAAACCTGGCCTTGAGTGATCTGCTCTTCGTGGCCACCTTGCCCTTCTGGACCCACTACGTCATCAATGAGGAAGGCCTCCACAATGCTGTGTGCAAGCTCACCACTGCCTTCTTCTTCATCGGCTTCTTCGGGGGTATATTCTTCATTACGGTCATCAGCATCGATAGGTACCTGGCCATTGTCCTGGCCGCCAACTCCATGAACAACCGAACAGTGCAGCATGGTGTCACCATCAGCCTGGGCGTCTGGGCAGCAGCCATCTTGGTGGCAGCACCCCAGTTCATGTTCACAAAGAGAAAGGAAAACGAATGTCTGGGTGACTACCCCCAAGTCCTCCAGGAAATCTGGCCTGTGCTCCGAAATTTGGAAGTCAACATCCTGGGCTTTGCACTGCCCCTGCTTATCATGAGCTTTTGCTACTTCCGAATCATCCAGACCTTGTTTTCCTGTAAGAATCGCAAGAAAGCCAGAGCCATCAGACTCATCCTGCTTGTGGTGGTGGTCTTCTTCCTCTTCTGGACACCCTACAACATTGTGATTTTCATGGAGACTCTCAAATTCTACAACTTCTTCCCTAGTTGTGACGTGAAGAGGGGCCTGAGGTTGGCCCTCAGTGTGACAGAGACAGTAGCGTTTAGCCACTGTTGCCTCAACCCCTTTATCTACGCCTTTGCTGGGGAAAAGTTCAGGAGATACCTGGGACACCTGTACAGGAAGTGCCTGGCTGTCCTGTGCGGTCGTTCAGTCCACGTCAGCTTCACGCCGGAATCCCAGAGGAGCAGGCAGGATAGCATCCTGAGCAGCTTTACTCGGTACACAAGTGACGGGGAGGGCTCTCTTCTGCTCTGAAAGGGTCTTCACGACCCTGACTCCACTCAGAACCCAGAGTTCTTGACTCTGACCCACTGTAATGAGGACAGACCTACTTTTCCTGCTGCATCTTATGTGCAAGAAATATGGACCAGATGCCGACAAAACAGCCCCACAGTGTTTTTGAAAATTTTCTGTTCAGTTCTTGAAAGACACACATATCTCTTACTGTAAATGCTGATCATCAGGGCTTACAAGAGATAAAGGTTCTAACCCAACTAATTACAAAAGAGTTGGTGAGGGTCACCCACATGACCATGTGGATAGGGGGTGGCTAAATACTCAGACTGAGTGGAAATCAAGGATTGAATCTAGCTAGAAGTGCCCTCTCTGACCTTCAGATCTTTGAGTAGTGACAGGTAATCCAGGCCCACATTCCATAGCTTTATCATCAGAGAAGGACCTCATCTCTCTCTGATTTCAAGGTCAACATTCCCAGGGAAGGGCTTCCATTGGCCAAGTTGTGTCCCGTCCCGTCCCTTGACTAGGTAGTGGTATTAAAAATAGGACTGATCTAAGATATTGTTGGAATCTCAAGGTTAGAGACTGAGGGAGACTATTTCTATAAGTTGGAGGATGGGAACAACCCTGATGAGACAGAAAAAGAGTCTGGGACTGACTCAGGCTCTCCCCTCAGTAACTAGTCTCTGTCCACTACCAGCCCAACAAAAGCTAGATCTGCAGACCCATAACTATCTCTCTGCTGCCAATGCAAGACCCAGGCTGTGAGAGCAGCTTGCTTTCTGTCCCCCACCCTGAAAGCATCACGGATGACCTAACCACAGGAGTGCCTTCACGCCTGCATTTACTGACTTGGGCCTCATTTATAGTTGGACTGAGAATTCTGGGACAGTATAGTTTTGTAACTTGCTTTTTAAAAAAAAAAAACACTGGATTCCAAATTGCTCTCTGTTCCTGTGTGGCACTGTAATAACCATTTTAGAAGTCTCTCCCAGATGGTGGCCTCATTGAGGAAGTTGTGGCATGTGGCTCATTGTGGTATGTCTGATATCTCCTTGGCAGTCTACATGTTTGTTTCAAGGATGACAGACTGAGTCATGTCCCTCACAGCCTTGTCCAATGTTTTAACATTGCAACATGATGCTGTCTTCTACAAAGGTCACAATTGAGAACCTCAAAATTGAGTTTCCAAAGTGGGAGGGACTGGAAAGATTGCTCAGTGGTTAAGAGCACTGGCTGCTATTCCAGAGGACTGGGGAGTGGGAGATTCAATCCCAGCACCAACATAGTGTCTAACAACGGTCTATAACTCCAGTTCCAGGTGATCCAACACCCTCTTCTGGTTTCTGAGAGCACCAGACATGTACATGGTGAACAGACATACATGCACATAAAATAAGTTTAAAAAAAAAACTTTTTAGTTTTCAAGACAGGCTCTCTTGTGTAACCCTGGCTGTTCTGAAACTGTCTATGTAGACCAGGCTGGCCTTGAACTCACAGAAATACACCTGCCTCTACCTCCCAAGTGCTGGGATTAAAGGTGTGTGCCACCAAGCCAGGCTTAGTAAATAAACTTTTTAATTTCAAAAATATCATTGAAGTGTTTTAAGTAAATTTATGATTTGGTGTTGCTCTATATTCACCGCTGTCCTGGGTCACATGGTTAGACATGCCTATTTTACTCGTGATTCTGTCGATAAACATTTGGTGTCCTTCCCGTTTTTAGCAAATACAAATCTCACAGCACTCTAATCTGTGGAATTTTCTTTTTCCTGTTCAGTTATTTCTCTCAGATAAATTCTTTGCCCTGGAATAACTAGACCAAAGGGTGTGGGAATGTTTTAGCTCTTCTCTCCAAGTATATACAATTTTATCAAAAAGCAAAGCCCACCCACCCCTTTAAATGACAACATTCATGAGGCAGAGGCAAGTGGATCTCTGTGAGTTCAAGGCCGGTCTGGTCTACAGATCGAGATAGTGACTCAAAAAAAGAAAAAAAATACAAAATTCTATAGGGAAGGCCAACTAGTCCTCTGAGTCTAAGGCATCTTCATCTTGACTTATCGGGCAGTGATGAAGTCCGTAAGTCTGTCAGAGGCAGCCATCTTTTCTCTTCTCAGTACCACCTTGACTGCCAACCACAGGAAGAGCTGTTTCAGCTTTCTTGAAAGTTTTTAACCCTGATGGATTGATCAGTAGTATGTATGTATGTGTGTGTAGACATGTGTGCATACGTGTGTGTGCGCGCGCGCGCATGGAGGAACTCAGAGGACAAATTGCAGAAGTCAGGGCTCTCCTTCCATCATGTGGGTCCTGGGATCAAACTCAGGTTGTGAGTCTTGGTGGCAAGCATCTTCATCCGGTGAACCGTCTCTCCAGCCCCCACTTAGTTTTTGATGCATATGTATGACCTCCATTTTATGACAGTTGGTTACAAACTCTTTTTGAAGCACATTTCTACATGATGTAGGAGCTGGGCTCCACAGAAGTTTCCAAGGCAGTGAGACCATGCCTCTGCCCTCTGTGCTTTTATTTTTTGGGTTAGAGCCCTGGCTTGTCTGGAACACAGAGATCTGTCGGCCTCTGCCTCTGAGTGCTGGGATTAAAGATGTGCAGTGGGGCTTGATTTCTGTAGACAGAAGAGGCTTGGCTGTGCTTTCTTGCTGTGTGATAGCTCAGAGATAACAACACAAGACCCAAGACTGTAGAGATAAGAGCATCTCCGGGTAAAGAAGGGTCTGTGGTACCAGAAGGGATGGGTGTGAATTCCTGTGAGGGCACAAGGCTCTTAGAACATCAGCTAACTGCACAGCTGGAAGGACATTTCTTGCCTGGCTCTGCTGTCTGTCAGGTTGGCTCAGCTAGCAGAGGTTGCCGCCCCACCCCCCAACCTCCCGGTGTCCAAGCCTTTGCCCCTTCAACGCCGGGTCCTCGTTCCAACTGTCCAGCCGCGAGAGTTTTCGTTAAAGTTGAACCTGTTTCTGGACTCCCATGCGGGGGAAGAACGAATTCTTCTGGCCTGAGAAACAAAAGTTAGGGAAACAAATATTTTCTTTTCTACAAGCAAACTAATTGCACTGAGCAAGTGAGATGGGTCAGCAGATAAAGGGGCTTGTAATCAAGCCTGTCAACCTGAGCTCAATCCCCAGGACTCACGTGGTGCAAAGAGAGAAACAACTTCCACCTAGCTCCACACAGATGCTGTAGTGTGTGTGCACTCACACACACTTGAGATAAAAATAAAATAATAAATCAGTATCCCGTATTCTTTCATTCATTTTGCTGAACAGGACAGGATGGGATGAACAAAAGGAATTCACTGAAAATCCCCACATGGTAAGGACACATTTGAAGTAATTCAAATGTCAGCACACAACTGGGTCAGACCTACTGCTGCCTTTGAGCTCTGACTTCCAAAGTGCAGGAGATGGAAGTACACTCTGGAGGCAGGAGATGTGTGACATCCCAGCACACTACCCTAAGTCTTCCAGCAAGTTCCTTACCCTCTCAGAGCCTCCACGTTCTTATCAGACAGAAAGGAGCACAGAGCACTCCCACCTCCTAGGACCATGAGGGTTATTAAGACAATTCTAGATTCGGCTATGAGAGCTCAGGCCAAGTGTGACCCTGTTTTTCCTGACCCCCCCCCTTTCTGCAGGAGGGCACACCGACTAGCTTGCCCTCACCTACTAGTTGTCCTCACCTACTAGCTTGTCCTCGCCTCTTTGTTTTCCTTAGGGTCAGAAGTAACTGGGTCCAGATGCTTGCTTTGGCTAAGCTGTCTTTTGTGAGGGGTTGGATGGGACAGTGTGTGTGTGTGTGTGTGTGTGTGTGTGTGTGTGTGTGTGTGTGAGTGTGTGTGTGGTCAATCTCTGGTTTCATTCCAGGAATCATCCACCTTGATTTTTGGGACAGTCTGAGTTTCTCTCTTATTGGGGTTTCAGCAGTTAAGCTAAGCTGGCTGGCCAGGAGCCCAAGAGACCCCCTGTACAAGGACATGTGCACAACATTCCTTTTCACTTGGGGTCAGACCCAGGTCCTTGAATTTGCACAGTAGGCACTCTACTGACTAAGTTACTTCTCCAGCCCCAGAATGCACTTCGTAGCTAAGGGAAAGGTGGCCAGTCGGGACCCATGGCAGACTCCTGAAAAGGCAGAGCCTAGCCTCCCAGCGTGCCCTGCTTTCCTCTCTCATCTTGATTGCAGTACAGCCCATCCGGCCTCTAGGAGCAGAGGTAACAGAAAACAGAGAAAGAGAGTCTGCAGGGGCATGGCCACAGAAAGACTGAGGCGTGTGGCCTAAACTGTGGCTTAATGGAGTCAGTCTGTGCACACAGGTGTGGGCTATGCTGCAAACCTCAGTGACATCATCACTGTAGTTAATGACAGATGGCATGCACAGGAAGAGTCATCAGGAAAGGACACAGGATGCCCAGAGTCAAATGCAATCAGCAGCCTTGGGAAGGACCCAGACCTCAGACAGACACAGTAAATGCCAGGGAAAGCTATGCCCAGGTGCTGTCCAACATTCGAACTGAATGCCAAATGCACTCACTTCAGTCTAAGCTCACTCAGGGACTCTGTGTGTGTGTGTGTGTGTGTGTGTGTGTGTGTGTGTGTGTGTGTGTGATGTACAAGGTACATGCACCTAGACACTCCTCTGCCCCTGCCTGAGCAATACCCAGAACAAGAGTGTCCATCTGTCCCACATGGAGTGACAGAAGACAAAGAGGAAAGGAAAGCCATCGTTGACTCCTCAGACTGTGGCCTTGCGCTGAGAAGGCCTGAGGAGAGGGCCAGGAGAAGCCGGGGCAGGAAGGTCTAGTTTTCAGGAGGTTGTCAGGTAGTGTTGGGAGCCTGAGGCTGACCCCGGGGCTGGTGGAGACGGAGCTGTGGGAAATGAGGATTGAGAGGGGCCGTTTGTCAGAGGTATGAGTGGGAACAGGGAGAATGCACCCTTGAAGGCCAACTGCACAGAGATAGGAAACAGCCAGGAGGGCCCTCAAGTGCCTGCTGGCTTCTGTGCCTCCTGCGTAGCCCTCCTTCACTCCTGCATCCACCCAGCACACCTGCAGCGAGAGGGTGAGCTGTGAAAGTGTCAGGGAACACACTTCTTAGGAAACAGGGCAGCTGGAGAGACTGGGGAGCCTTCAGGTCAGGGCTCTGTGCATGTTACACAAGCGCTCTCTCTCCAGGCCCGTTTCTCTTTCTCATTAGTCCTTCCCATCTGCCCCACGGCCATGCTGAAGAAGAGGAGGGAAAGGGCTGTAGAGGATGGAGGAGAGTGGGAGAGGAATGGTGCCCTGGCTTGGAAATAGGAGCGTGAAAAGTCTGGCTCCCGTGCAGGCCCTGGGTGCTTGGAAGACCAGAAACCTGAGCAGCCCTGTTTGCACAGCAGGGCAGCAGGGTGAGCGGCTTCACTCCCCCAGCACCGGCCTTCACCCATCGCCCTTGCTCCCAGAAGGGAGAAGCCCGCCCTGTTTTCACTCTTGCCACCTGCTGGTCCCCAGTGCTGTGTCGGCATTAATTCCCACTGTCAGGAGGAAGCTGAGGAGGCTCACACTTCTCCTTTGGGGTTTGTGTTGCAAAACTCCCCCTCACTCCCCACATTGTAAGTCCTGTTTTTACTCTCACATCTACACGCAGAATCCCAACTGCACCTTTCTAAAAACGGACAGATGAAGCTGTGACTCACCCACAAATGAGTTTCTGGGGACCAGAGAGAAATTGATCAAGAGGAGCTGGTCCAGTACAAGCACTGCCCTGCATGTCCCCCAGCCTCTTTTTGTTTCTAATTGAAGGGACCAGGCCCAGGGTGGTGTAGTCTAGGAAACATGCACACCAGGATAGTACTGATGAGCAATGTCAGTATCCCAGCACAGACTGGGCCAAAGAACAGAATGACCAGGGCTGGGGAGGTGACTCAGTGGGTAAAGGACTTGCTGTGTACGAATGAGAACCTGGGTTCAGCTCTCCAGCATTCATGTAAAAGCTGGGTGTGGTGACATGAATCTGTAACTCCAGAGATGAAGGGTAGAGACAGATGGACAGGGGACTTGACAGCTGACCAGGCCAGCAAAGTGGTGAGCTCCAGGTTCAGTGAGAGACCCTGTCTCAAAAAATAAGGTGAAAAGCCATAGTGGAGGCTGTAGAGATGGCTCGGGATTTAGAGGAGCTGGGTTCAATTCTCAGCACCCACATGGCAGCTCACTTCTGTCATTAACTCCAGTCCAAAGGGATCCGACATATTCTTCTGGTCTCTATGGGCACTACATGCATGTGGTGCATAGATTTACATGCAGGCAAAACACCCCTGCACATAAAAATAAATTAACTTAAGAGAAGAGCCATAGAGGAAGGAAGATTTGTGATATCAACCTCTGCCCTCCACACACTAATGGGTACACATACACACATAGACCCCTCCACATGTAGAACCTTACACACCTACATAGACTCACTCATGCACACACAGACCCCTACACACACGTATACATATATACAAATACATACACACATACACATATACATATACACATACATACATAACTTTTAAAAGAAAGGAGTAATAGCATTCATGGTAGCACATGCCTTTAACCACAGCACTCACATGGCAGAGGGAGGTAGATCTCTGTGAGTTTGAGGCCAGCCTGATCTACATAGTGAGTTCCAAATTGCCAAGGCTACAGTGAGAAACTGTCTCAAAAAAAGAAAAAGAGCTGGGCAGTGGTGGCGCAAGTCTTTAATCCCAGCACTCGGGAGGCAGAGCCAGGCAGATCTCTGTGAGTTCAAGGCCAGCCTGGTCTACAGAGCAAGATCCAGGACAGGCACCAAAACTACACAGAGAAACCCTGTCTCAAAAAAAAAAAAAAAAAAAAAGGAAAAAAAAAAAGAAAAAAAAGAAAAAGAAAGGAATGAAGGCAACTTCGGCCAGGTCATGCATGCCCTTGGATGACTAGTGCCCCTACAGTTTTTAAGGATCAGTTAGTCTTTCTAAGTTAAGGTCACACTAGGTGGCATCGCTGTGTCCTGACATGCTATCAGAGTCCAGGGAGCTAAGTTCAGATTGACAAAGCCAAGCACGCGATCTTCCCAAGTGTACTCATTCCTGGACAGCGTCTGTAACTGTTTCCCCAGCTCTCTAGCTGTCTAGCTAGGAGTATCTCTGGGCGGGTTACCCTCGTGTCTGCTCTGAGGGTTCTCTCCCTGCTACTGACGGATAAGGCTGGGAAAGAGGGAAAGGGGTCACCAGAGACTCATGAGGTGTTTCAGACACCCGACCTCAAAGAAAAGGGCTAGCCTTCTGGAACACTCTAGCTGATCCACCCTCTGCTCACACCTCAATTTGAGATCATTTATTTCATTTCTTATAACAGACCTCAGGATTGTGGATTTGGGATGTTTTCTTCAAAAGTTGTCCTTTGGGGCTGGGAAAGTAGCTTGGATGGTAGAGCGCTTGCCCAGCATGCACAAATCGTGTGTTCAATCCCCAGTATTGCATAAACCAGGCATGGTGGAGGGAAAAAGCTGTCCTTACAGGCTTGACAAGATGGTTCAGTGGGTACAGAGCTTACTGTACACGCACACAGACCTGAGCACATATCCCCAGCACCCATATAAAGCTCTGCATGGCAGCATACACCTGGATTCCCAGCACAGGGAAAGCAGAGGTAGTCTGAAAGCCAGAACCCTCCGGCCAGCCAATCTAGCTGCATCTATGAGCTCCGGGTTCAGTTAGAGGCCCTGTCTGAAAACTAAGGTAGAGAGAGATTAAGGAAGACACCAACATCAGTTTCTAGCCTCTGCATGTATGTATAAGCATGTGCACACTTATCAGCATACACACATGAACACACACACACTGAAAGTTGTCCTTGAAAAGAAAATGTTGCCATCTAGAATGGCCCAGTCATGTACGGATGACTATACTGATTTATCCATGTACACTCTGCTTGGGACACCAGGGTTGGTTCTGTAACTCAGCTACAGTGAACACTGCCTGTGGGTGTCTCCTCCACGGTGTGTTAACTGAGAAGCCTTTGGGCAAGTACCCGGGAGTGTCACTGGGTTTTTTTTGTTTTTTGTTTTTTGTTGTTGTTTTTTTTTTTTTTTTGGTTTTTCAAGACAGGTTTTCTCCATGTAGTTCCTGTCCTAGATCTCGCTCTGTAGACCAGGCTGACCTGGAACTCACAGAGATCCACCTGCCTCTGCCTCCTGAGTGCTGAGATTAAAGGCATGCGCCACCACCGCCTGGCCATTTTTTTTTTTTTCTGGCTATTGTTGAGTCAGGGTGACTTGGCCTTTCAGTCTCCTGAGGTGTCACCTGGCCGCTCCAGGCTGAACGGATCCATCTCTCTTCCCCTCAAACAAGAATCACTGACCTTCTGGGTATGGTGGTTCACGTTTGCAATCCCAGCGCTCAGAAGACTGAGGGAGGAGGGCAGCCAGCAGTTTGAGGCCAGACCAGCTAAATAATGAGGTTACAGCCAGCCAGGGGTGCAGAAGGAAAATGTGTCCCGAATAAAAAAAATTCACTGGGGCTGGAGAGACGGCTCAGTCAGTAAAGTGCTTGCCCAAGAAGCTTGAGGACCTGAGTTCAATCCCCGCACTCACATAAAAAGTCAGTTGTGATGACATGAGCCTGGGTTCCTTCTCAGTGCTGGGAAGAGGAAGGCTTCCTGGGGCTTTCTGGCCAGCCTGTTCAGCCAAATTGGTAAGGTCCAGGTTCAGTGAGAGACCCTGTCTCAAAAAATAAGATGAAAACCAATTGAGGAAGATGCCCATCGTCAATCTCTGGCCTACACACACACACACATACACAGACACACACACATACACAGACACACACACACACACACACACACACACACACACACACACACACACACACACACAAAGAAAGAAAAGAAAAATTAGCTTAAGTGAAGAGTGGTAAAAGACTGTCCCCCGAAAGGAAACCATATTGAAAGTCATAGAGGACAGCCGGGACAGTAGCTCAGTTGACAGAATGCTTCCCCAGAATGCCTGAAGCCCAGGGTTCTGTGAGAGCCAAAGTTACATTTTAAGTTTTAATTACTATGACTAAGATCCATGAAGCAAAAATGTCTCTGATCTATGAGCCCCTTGCCCAAGGACAGATAGTTCCTGAAATGCTGGAGGCTGTTGTTTGTGGAAGACAACAAGCCACAACATTTCAAGTTTGTTTGACCCATCTCCACTGGATGTGTTTGATCACATGTGGGTGGGGGGTACGTAGGCAGGAAATATGTCAGGATGTATGCTTGCCCCGATTGGACCTGATGGGAAATGCAATGAATTATGGGTTTTCCTTCTGAAGTCCTCGCAAAACTTGATTTGGGGCCATTTTTTTCTGGGAAACCAGAGATGGACCTGGCCAGAGCCCATCCACCTGGCCAGTATTTAATTAAAGCTTGCTTTCAATTTGGCTTTAAATTGTGGTAGTGGTTTTATTCTCAACTGGTAGTATTACCAGTTCCATCCCTAGCACCTCATAAACCAGGCACTGGAGTGCAAGTCTGTGATCCGAGCACTTCGGAGGTAGAGGCAAGACCAGGAGCTCAGGGTCATCGTTCACTACATACTGAGTTCAGGCCCCTACTGGAGTCCCTCAGACAGGAATCCGTGGTGTTTATCACTGTCTGGCTGTAGCTAAGGAAGACCGCTTTAGGGAATGGGAAGGGCACAGAGCAAAGCAGAACCCGAAGACGATGCAAGACCAGGGACACAGATCACAGACTGGGTCCCACCACACCCAAGCCTCTGACCTTTTCACTATGGAGGTCAGTACACTCCCTTCTTTGTTTACTTCGGCTATAATTGGGTTTCCACTATGTGCATTCTGAAGCATTGGGCAATGAAGCATATGAAATGTAATGTTGCTCTTCGACAGCTGCTTTGGAGACTAGAGTGGTCCCTCCACCCTTCCTCTAAAGGCTGTTGTTAACAAATGGTTTATCCACACACCGTACCCACAGCGGCATTGGCCTTCCTGGCTCATGCTCAGTTCTTTCACTTTAAAAACAAAGATATGCCGGCAACGGTGGCGCACGCCTTTAATCCTAGTGCTAGGGAGGCAGAGGCAGGTGGATCTCTGTGAGTTTGAGGCCAGCCTGGTCTACAGATAGAGTTCCAGGACAGCCAGGGATACACAGAGAAACAATGCCTCAAAAGAACAAAAAAGAAAAGATTTACTTTTATTATTTCCTGCATATGTGTGGGGGTGTCCATGTGGGTGTGCACATATGTATGCAGGTGCCTTTGGAGGCTAGAAGAGGGTATCAGATCACCTGGGGCTGGAGTTACAACAGTTGTGAGCTGCCCACGTGGGTGCTGGGAAACTAAATGCTATAAGAGCAGCAAATACTCTTAACTGCTGAGCCATCTCTCCAGCCACACACTGGAGCACATGTGCGTATGTGTGTGTGTGTGAGAGTGCGTGTGTGGGAGTGCTTGTGTGAGTGCACATTCACATTTGTGCATGCCTATGGAGGTCAAAGGAGGTGTTTCTTTTTTTAAAATTTATTTATTTTTATTTCATGTGCATTGATGTTTTTGCCTGCATGTGTGTCTGTATATATATGATCCAGTCCAGATTCACTAGAACTGGAGTTACAGACAGTTGTGAGCTGCCATGTGGGTGCTGGGAATTGAACTCAGGTCCTCTGGAATAGCTGCCAGTGCTTTTAACCACTGAGCCATCTCCCCAGTCCAAACATGGTGTCTTCTTCACTCTCTCTCCACCGTATTTTGAGACCCTCTCTCTCACTGAACCTGGAGCTTGCCAGTTTGACTAGGCTGTCCTAGTCAAGGTGACTGTCGCTGTGGTAAAACACCATGACCAAAAGCAAGCTGGGGAGGAAAGGATTTGTGTGGCTCATGCTTCCACATCACTGTTCCTCATCAAAGAAAGTTGAAACGGAACTCAAGCAGGGCAGGAATCTGGAGGCAGGAGCTGATGCAGAGGCCGTGGAGGGGTGCTGCTCACTGGCTTGCTCCCCATGACTTGCTCAGCCTGCCTTCTTACAGAACCCAGGACCACCAGCCCAGGGATGGTACCACCCACAATGGACTGGGCCCTCCCCATCAATGCTAATTAAGAAAATGCCCTACAGGCCTGCCTGCAATCCAATCTTTTGTTTTTTAAGATTTATTTATTTATTATGTGTACAGTGTTCTGCCTGCATGTATCCCTGCACTCCAGAAGAAGGCACCAGGTCTTACTATAGATGGCTGTGAACCACTGAGCCATCTCTCCAGCCCCCTACAGTCCAATCTTATAAGAAGCCTTTTCTCAGTTGAGGCTCCCTCCTCTCCAATGACTCTAGCTTATGTGCACAGCCAGCCAGCCAGTCCTGCCCTGAGGATCCACCTGTCTCTGCCTCCTCAACACTGGAATTCCAGCTGTATATCACCACTGTCTGGCTTTTTTCTGTGGGTACTGCACATCAAGCTCAGGTCCTCACACTTACAAGGCAAGCGCTTTACTGACTGAGCCATTTCCCCAAAGCCTTAAGAGATGCCTTTGACGGCTCAGGTCCACCCTAGTTCATCAGTAGTTATTATTGATGTGTTGTTGTTTTTTTCCTCTGAATCATGAAACCTCAGCAGAGGAGACCTCCCTGTAACTAGAGCAGCAGATAAACCTTGCAAGGGGAGTCGTCCAATCTTGAAGCAGGGCAGCCCAAAAGCAGGGTGGGTGGGCGCCCGCAGTGCCCCTCCCCCACTCCGCCTGCCCAGGGTGTGTTCTCACCTCTCAGGACGGCACACCCACTGCTGTTCAGATGTCCTTGCTCAGGAAGTAGAACCACTCCCTGACTTAACCCCCTTTCAAAGAAGTGCAAACCCACATAATTCAAGCCCATCAGGCTTACTGCGCCCCCTTCCTCTAAAAACTGGTTTTTCCACTGATTTTTGTTGGTTTGTTCTGAGACAGTGTCTCACAATGTAACTCTGGCTGTCCTGGAACTTGATATGTGGACCAGGCTGGGACTTGAACTCATAGAGATCCACTCCCCTCTGCCTCCCAAATCCTGGGATTAAAGTGTGTGCCACCAAGCCTGGCCTTTTTCCATTGTTTGTTGGTTTGTTTGTTTTTTCCCACTGATTCTCATGGGCCCATCTGCTATGGGCCACTATTCTGATCTAGAGAGAGGGAAAAAGGAAGGAAGGAAGGAAGGAAGGAAGGAAGGAAGGAAGGAAGGAAGGAAGGAACAGCTGCAGGATGCAGAAATATGAAGCAGGAATTCGCTGACTATGACAAAGCTACGCCTGGAAGAAGCCAAGGGCCTTTCCAAAGGACAAAGCCAAGGCTTAAGGAGTCTTGGTGATGTTGGCTTTTGAATATTAGCTGTTTCCTGCTATGAATTTCTCGTGAGCTATTGTAGCTTTTAACAGTGTATTTGATCATTCATTAGGCACTATTTCCCCTGTACAACTGAGGTATTTGGATACTTCCCCCAACTATGACATAGGCAAGACTTCTTTTTTCCAGGCTTTTGTTTCACCCTTTTCAGCATTTGAATCAGATGTCTGCCTTCTGTAACTATCTCCTTTAGCAAGTATCCAAGGCCAGGGCCTCCTCCAGACAAAAGCATGTTATCTGAGATACTTCTGAAACACCCAAGGACAAACAGGCAGATAGAATAAGCATTCCAGACCACCTGCTAGTCTCCTGAATTCAGATAACTATCCGTACAGAGACACTGCCTAGGCCAGGCAGGCATTAGGTACATAGCTTTGTTTCTTGTGCAAATTAAGCTTAGACCTTTCTTTCTTCCATAGCCCAAGTGGCACCTCTAGACTTCCCCTCTAACAATACTCAGAACAAAAATGCCTTTTCATACCAGGTGCATCAAGTTATGATGCAGGCTTCCTAGCTACGGAGTAGACTTGCCCCACCCGACCAGAAAGTGGCAGAGCCAGAGATTTGCAGAGTGTATGTGTATTTAAACTGGACATGAGAGAGAGGAGGGGGATGATGATGAAGGATGATGATGGAAGATGATGATGGAGGACCATGACAGGAGACCATGACAGGGGACAATGATGGAGGATCTGTGAAGGCCTAGACTTAACTTTACAGGCTCAGGAATATGCCATGATAACTCGAACGGATACAGAGCAGTATCCTCCTGCAGACATCCTGTCTGCTGTTTATACAGGAAAGGAAAGTTTAACAGGATCCTGTCTGTGGTTTATGGCCCTTGGAGATATCTAGATAATCCTGCTGAGCAGTCCAGATAATCCTGTTCAGCGGGTTGTGGTTCCCCGCCAAAAGTCTAGACCAGTACTTTCAAAAAATCACCTTGCCCCTTCTACCCAATCCCAAGTTGCCAATTCCCAGCTTGTGGTTTTTACCTATAAAAACCCTCTACACCTGGGCTCATAGCCGTTGCCACATTTCCTTCCATCTGCCATGCGGCGGCCCAGGTTGAACCTGAATAAAAGGACCCTTGTGTGTTTGCATTGGAAACCGGCTCCTTGGTGGTCTCTGGGGGTTTCGTGAAACGGGTACAACAGATCATGATGGAGAGACAAAGACAGAAGGAACAGATGAACAATGAGAGGACAGGAGAGGAAGGGACAGAGAGGACCTAAGGATGAGAACAGAATTGAAGCTGTGTAGAGAGGTTTTGACTTAGAAGAATATAGTGAATGGACTAAAGAGCTCAGTGTACTTAGATTTGATATCACTCAGATTAATCCACCACTGGCAGCATCTCTTCTGGAACTCTGGGAGAAGACTATAGAGGGACTGGACCCCAATAGTCTTCGTTAAGGAAGGAAGAAAGAAGGAGAAAGAGAGAAAGGAAGGAAGGCAGAGAGGCAGGAAGGCAGGAAGGCAGGAAGGAAGGAAGGAAGGAAGGAAG
>CABHPQ010000134.1:19186-58161 GCA_902168405.1 Peromyscus aztecus
GGAAGGAAGGAAGGAAGGAAGGAAGGAAGGAAGGAAGGAAGGAAGGGCTGAAATGATTGTCTCTAGCCATAGGACCAGGAAAGGGACACCCTTGCCAGACAGAAAGCTTTTAGAGCTGTGAGAAGAGGTTTCCCTGCTTCCAGCCAAGGAGGTGCCAGTGAAGACCTAGTGGGAGCCGCAACATTCACACAATCATGAAGAGGTTCCCAGCCCCAGGTATTGCAAAGTCCAAGAGGGAGCCTGGGCTTCTGCCTTCACCCCTGTAACAAGCAGCGGCCCTCCCTTCCAGGCTGCTGCCAACAGACCCAGCTGAAACAGAAGGTCAGGGTGAGGTCAGAGGCTCACACCATAGTACCCAACATCCAAGTTCTACGAGAAACTCACTCATCCCGCCAACAGCCAGTAAGATCTGAATCAGAGGGAACAGGCTAGTTTACAGCCCTGAGCTGTTGGAATGATCCCACCATTTTAAATTGACCACCATAAAAGAGCTTCCACAAGCAGTTGTAACTATGTTGTTTTGTTTTTTAAAGATTTATTTTGTAGGCCAGGTGTAGTAGCACACATCTTTAATCCCAGCACTTGGGAGGCAGAGGGAAGTAGATGTCTATAAGTTCAAGTCCAGCCTGGTCCACATATTGAGTTCCAGGACAGCCAGAGCTACATCATGAGGCTCTGTCTCAAAACAGTAACAAAACCACAAGATCATTTGATTATTTATCTCTGTGTGTGGATGTGCCCTCTCTCGAACTAGCTCCCTATCCCTCTGTCTGTCTGTCTGTCTGTCTGTCTCTCTCTCTCTCTCTCCTGCGCTCCTCCTCCCTCCCTCCTTCCCTCCCTATCTCTCTGAGCAGGCGTGAAACATTGTCTTTTTATGTAGTCCAATTTTTTTTTAAAGATTTATTTATTATGTATACAGCATGTATGACTGCAGGCCAGAAGAGGGCACCAAATCTCATTACAGATGGTTGGGAGCCACCATGTGGTTGCTGGGAATTGAACTCAGGACCTCTGGAAGAGCAGTCAGTGCTCTTAACCTCTGAGTCATCTCTCCAGCCCTGTAGTCCAATTTTTTTAAATTATATTTTATACTGAATTTGCCTCCTGTCATTAGATTGTTGAGGTTGGGCTCTGAGATAGGATGGGAATAGAGGTCTTGGTGGGGTAAACACACTTGAAAGGTATAGACTGGAGCTAGCTGGCTTGGAAAGTGATGACTAGTTGGCTGATGGCTTTCGTGTTTCAGTCTTCCTGCTTGGGACACATGCAGGGGTGCACTCTGGGAGAAACGCCTTCCAGAGCCCGCCCTTCCACATGCTTACTCCTGTGTTTATGCCGTATTCTATTCCGAGCACTGGGAGATCTCCCTGGCGAGTCTTATGTCGACTTGACACAAGCTAGAGTCATCTGAAAGGAGGGAGCTTCAACTGAGAAAATGTCTCCATAAGGTCCAGATGTATGCTGGGCAGTGGTGGCGGACGCCTTTAATCCCAGCACTCAGGAGGCAGAGGAAGGCGGATCTCTGTGAATTCGAGGCCAGCCTGGTCTACAAAGCTAGTTCCATGACAGCCAGGACTGTGTCAAAGAAAAACTCTGTCTCAAAAAAACAAAAACAAAACATAACAAACCCAGCTATAGGGCATTTTCTTAGTGACCAATGGGGGAGGATCTAGCCCACTGTGGGTGGGACCATTGCTGGGCTGGTGGTCCCAGGTTCTACAAGAAAGCATGGGGAGCAAGCCGGTAATCAGCATTCCTCAGCTCCTGCCTCCAGGTTCCTGCCCTTGCTGCTTTAGATGATAAACGGTTAAATTGAACTGTGAGTGACATAAGCCCTTTCCTCCCCAACTTGCTCTTGGTCATGGTGTTTCATCACAGCAATAGTCACCCTAACTAAGACATCTCCATCCATGGTCCTCCTGCCTCTGCCTCTCAAGTGCTGGGATTGAAAAGACAGGAAACACACTCATGCCCAGTGTCACTGGGCATCTTACAGATTTATTTTTAAGCTCTTTCTTAAGCTCCCTCTGTGGCAAAACTCTTGCAAGCAGTTCCTCATGAAGCAGACACCAGCCTGGGGAACTAGAAAAATAGGAACCCTACATGTCCTGTCTATGCAAGTATAGAGCCAACTAGACAGACTGACCTATTTGTGTGAAGGGAATCAGGAAGTACCCATTGCAAGACTCAGAAATGCTGCAGCCCTCAGCAAGCAGCTAAGATAACAGCTAAGAGGCCCTGCACCCAGCCCAGGGAGCCAAGCTGAGCTACACAGCGAGACCCTGTCTCAAAAGACAAAAGTGAAAAAGATTTTTTTTTCTGGCAAAAATCATTCATCCCTCACTTCAGTGTCCCTTATCCCTAAACTGCTGACCTCAGGCAGGCTTTGCTGGGTCTCTGCTTCAGGGTTGAGAGCCCAGTGGCCGGGTGTGGCACCTCACTGCAGCGGGACTGTGGTCACCCACGTGTGTTCTTCCCTGGACATAAGCTGAGAAGAAGTAACTATACAAATGAGACTCTCCTCTCAAACAAAACCAGAGAGAGAGAGAGAGAGAGAGAGAGAGAGAGAGAGAGAGAGAGAGAGAGAGAGAGAGAGGAAAGAGTGAGCCAAATACAGCATCATACACCTGTAATCCCACAACTCAGGACTGATACAAGTCTGAGGCTAGCCTGTGCTACACAGTAGGTTCCAGGTCAATATAGGCTACACAGTGAGACCCTACCTAAAAAGAAAGGAGATAGGAAGAGGAAGGAAGAGGCTGAAAAGAAAGATGCAGGAGAAAAGGAAAGAAGGAAACATGGTGAACTGGATCAATGTTCCCTCCAAACCAGCCCACGAACCAAAGTGACCCTTAATTTCACTATCATAAAACCCTTACCAAAGGTCCCCACTTCTTCAATCTATTAGAAACTGCTCTTGGGTCCAGCAGGATGGCTCAGCAGGGGCAGGTGCTCACACCTCCAGCCTCACAACTCGAGCTCGATCCCTGGGACCCACACGGTGGGAGAACTGACTCCTGTAAGTTGTCCTCTGACCTCCACATATGTACCATGGTACACATGAACACAGACAGACAGACAGACAGACAGACAGACAGACAGACAGACACACACACACACACACACACACACACACACACACACACACACACGGCTCTATGGGAACTTGATATTCAGCTCTAGAAGGTAGCAGATGTGTTCAGTGAGTTCAGTTCCCAGCACCCACATGACAGCTCACAATTGTCTGTAAGTCCAGTTCCAGGGGACCCGACACCCTCCTCTGACCTCCTTGGTACCAGGCATGCACATGGTGCACATACGAGTGTGCAGGCAAAACAGCCATACACATAAAATTATAAAATAAATTTGAAAATTAAGAAACTGTTTCATCTTCTCTCAAGTCTTTCCCACCCCAGGAGGTCAGAATTAGCATCCAGACCCAGGCTGGGCTAGTCTGTGGTCTGAGAGAAGTAGATGATGACTCCTATCCCTGTTTGGACCTTGCAAAGGCACCACAGCTGATGTGATAGAATCTTTTTTTTTGGGGGGGGGGGGTTTCCAAGACAGGGTTTCTCTATATAACAGTCCTGGCTGTCCTGGAACTCACTCTGTAGACCAGGCTGGCCTCGAACTCACAGAGATCTACCAGCCTCTGCCTCCTGAGTGCTGGGATTAAAGATGTGCACCACAACCTCCCTTCAAGAATCTTATTGATTAAGGAGGAGTCACAGTTCTGTATCCCATAAAAAGTGAGCAATTGCTGGGTTCTTAGAAGGTGGAAGGTGTCCTCAGTTTCTGGCTTTCCCATCCTGGGGCCAACATGAAGCATGAACAACCCTTGCATATTTGATGTATGTTCTTATCCAGACTACAACCAGTAAAAGAATAACACACACACACACAAAATGACACAATTCAACAAATACAAAGAAAATGTGTGGTGCTGGGATTCTAGATATGTGCTTCCATTCAGGGTCTCTATGACACTGGAGATTGAGTGCATGGCTTCCTGAATGCGAGTCGAGTACCCTGCTATTGAGCCACACCTCCCACCTCTAATTTCCTAGAATTTGTTCCTTAAATACCTGTTCTTGTGTTACAAACACAATAGGATCTCTTCCCACCACCCAGAATATGTTCTTGATTCTCCTTTTGGTTCTGGATGTTGCCAGTTGAACGTTCCTCAGATATATCAATGTCAAGTCTGCTCAAACTGAACCGCTTGCCTTTGCCTGTGAGCCTGTGGGTCCTACAGTCTGTAGGGCACTGACCCTAATGGTATCAGCTTTCATTCTGAGTGAGTAGGGCAGGCCACTGAAGAGCTCTGAGTGGAGATAAGGACTTTGTGAAAAGATTGTCCTCCCTACCTTGAAAGTAGCCAAAAGGAAAGCATTAGGAGAAGCAGAGTCCACAGAAGAAAGATGGCAGCCATCCTGGTTTTCCCAGGGCTGAGGGTTTCCTCAGTGCCCAAAGCAAGAGAGAGTCCTTGAACTCATCCTCCTGCATCAGCTTCTCAGAGTGCTAGGATTACAGATGGGCACCACCACACACAGCCTGGTTGGTTTGTTGGGTGCATGTTTGTTTGCAGGTGTGAGTAGCGGGAGATGAATTATGCTCAGGAGATACAGCAACCATGTCCTAAAGGAGAGAGGGATGGACCTAAGTCACAGTCATAGCTAAGCTGAAAGTAGAGCTGATTGCTCTGAGGTGATGGGAATGAAGACAACGTTTGGTACCAGATAGGAGCGGAACCTTGTGAAGACTCTTCCAACTCTTCTAGAAGTACGGATGGATGGAGGTGAGATAGCCTGCAGTGAGGTGGGGAGGTGATTGCCTGCAGTGAGGTGGGGAGGTGATTGCCTGCAGGAAGATATGAGGGTTCACTGGCGATCTGAAAACAGAGGTAAGATGTGGAGCAAGCATGGGAGCAGAGGGAAGGCAATGGGAAACAGAAGGGTGATTGCTGACCAGCCACCTGGACCCCTGAGGTTTCAGAGGCCACAGCTTTGGAGGCACTGGTCAGCACTTTCAGACTTTCAGTTCCCTGAATGCTTGTCTCAGTTTTCTGTCCACGTTGGTCCTTCTCAATTTTGCTGTTGATTTTTCAGAAATGTCTGGGGGATCCATGGTGGCCCATGCATGCTTGAAGTACAGGACTGGGTCATTCCAAGACACAATATCCAACTGGAACACCGCATCCCATGCCCACAGGGAGAAAAGAGACAGATGGGGAGGTACCTACCACTGGGAGCTTCATGGCCAAGTTTTAGGACACCCAAAATGAAGAGGCAATCTCAAAAATCTTTAGCACAGTGTATTAAATAAAATTCAACTGTTAGCTGGATGGAGGTGGTACACACCTTTAATCCCACACTTGGGAGGCAGAGGCAGGTGGATCTCTATAACTTTGAGGCCAGCCTGATCTACAGAGTTCCAGAACAGCCAGGACTACACAGAGAAACCCTGTCTTGAAAAACAAACAAACAAAAAAATTCAACTATAAGGAAGTTGTTTCAAGCAAAGAGGAAGAATAACAGAATGTTACCAACAACCTCTGGGCCAGAAGGCAGAAAGCAAATGTTTAAAGTTCCAAAATGTGGACCCAGCTCAGTCAGCAGGGCAGCATGGAGGTATTTTATAAACACATTTGTGAATAAACACACCCTCCCAAGGACGATAGTCCCCTTTAATTGTCAACTTGCTACAAGCTAGAGTCTCAATGAGGGATTGTCCATAGTAGGTTGGCTTGTGTACATGTCTTGGGGGATTTTCTTCATTCAGTTATTTGACGTGGAAAGATCCAGCCCATTGTGAGTGGGACCATTCCCTAAGCAGAGGATCTAGACCATGTACGAGTGAAGAAATCAAGCTGAACACAGGCAAACAAGTGACGAGCAACACGTGTGCATCCATTTCCCTCTGCTCTTGGCTGTGGCTGTCTCATAACTAGCTGCTCGGTGTACCTTCCTTTCTTCCCTAAGTTATTGCTGGTTTGTTTTTGTTTGTTTGTTTGTTTTGTTTTGTTTGTTTTGTTCAGGGTATTTTATCACAGCAACAGGAATGAAACCAGGATACCAAGTGTGTATGATGTTTTGCAACAAATTAGAAGAAGAAATGAAGAAAGACAAGGGAACAAAACGGAGCCTCCGTCCTAGGAGGGTGATCAAGAAAGGACAGGGCAGAGGTTGACTTTTTAAAGCCTTTGACAGTTTCATGCACATGTGCCATCAATTTTAGTTGTTTTCATTCCCAGCTTCCCTCTCACCCCCTTTCTCTCCCGTAGAAACCCTCCTCCCTCCCAACGTCTCCCGCCTACTTCCT
Source organism: Peromyscus aztecus (assembly GCA_902168405.1). NCBI lineage: Eukaryota > Metazoa > Chordata > Mammalia > Rodentia > Cricetidae > Peromyscus > Peromyscus aztecus. The sequence goes on from CABHPQ010000134.1 coordinate 25,508, forward strand.
GTCTTGTGTGTGACTCACGGAGTTTAACTAAGGTTGTTTGCACAAGCATAGGAGAGGTTTTTACTGGAGCGTGGGAAGTTTATCAGTGGAACACCATTGAAGAAAGTGGCATCCCCTAGGGTTTACATTTCCGAAGATCTATTGGTTTTAGTTACGTATATGCACATGTGTGCAGGTGCCCATGAAGGCCAAAAGGGGATGCTGGGTACTCTGAGCTAGAGTTCCTGGCATTAATGAGCCATCCAAGGAGATGCCAGCCTCTGAACTCCAGTCCTCTTCTCAAAGGACTTTTCAGGAAGTCTTCTGAACCACTGAGCCATCACAGCACCCCTGGTGGCTTTCTCTCTCTCTCTCTCTCTCTCTCTCTCTCTCTCTCTCTCTCTCTCTCTCTCTCTCTCTTTCTTTCTTTAGATGGGGTTTCTCTGTGTAGCCCTGGCTGTCCTGGAACTCACTCTGTAGACCAGGCTGGCCTCAAACTCAGAGATCAGCCTGCTTCTGCCTCCCTAATGCTGGGATTGAAGGCGTGTGCTCTGGGGTTTTCTTTTTAATCACCCTTTCTGGCTCCTGGGGGCAGGGGTGAAGCTCGGGCCTCATGAGTGCTAAACAAATGCTCTGCCCCTGAGCTACGTCCCAACCCCACTTTAGTTGTGCATTTTACCTTCTGCATTTATCACTTTCAGACATTTTGTTTAAAGAATGGTTCATAATTGACCAAATTCTTCTCACAGTTCTCCACAGGTGAGTCCAGGAACAAAGGACAACATTTTTAGCAGGAGGGGTGAGGGGGACCCTGCAGGTGTCCAGGCAGGGGAGCGAATGTGAAGAGGTGAGAATGAAAACATGGTTCAGATTGACTTCATCAATCTGGATCAGACTGGGGAACACAGGACAAATTTTTTTTGCGAGGGTGTGGGGGTTGGAGGGGGGTGGAATTTCCTGGTTAATACAATCCACAGTGCACAAGAAAGTATAATTACATCAAAACTCAATTCAAGGCATATGTCACTTCTTCCAAGAAGATGGGTTCTAGAGATAGGTTACCTGTACTAGCTAAGGACCTAAGGAAGGCTCTGGCCTGGTTTTGGTCATATAGATAGCATGGAGGTCATTTGGGCTGCAGCCACCTCCAGTCCTGGCTGTGGGACCTTAAAATGGCCTGGTCCAACAGATAATGCAGATCACCAGCCTTCCAGATGGAAGAACGGGCAGTTCCTCGATTCGTGACTAACATTCGAGGTTTCCCTGAATGTCTGTAGGTGCAAAGACCTTTGGTTTCCCAACAGAGGGGAATCAGAATGTGAGCTGACTGTCTACTGAAAAGATCCAACAAAAGACAAGCAGATAAAAAAAAAAGTCAAAGTAAGACTTTTTAACTTGAGCAGTTTCTGTCCTATTCATCAAGACACTTTTTAGGTGGTGAGTCTTTATGGAAAACCTGTGGATTGCTAGACAGACAGCTCAGCAGGGAAAGGCACTTCCCACAAAGCCTGAAGACCTGAATTTGATTCCTATCACCTACATAGATAAGGAGAGGACAACTCCTGCAAGTTGTCCTCTGACCTCCACACACACCATAGCACATGCTCACTCTCAACATGCAAATAAATAAATGATTTTCTATTTATTAAAAGAAAGAGAGAAGTCAGGGGGTGGTATCACATGCTTTTAATCACAGCATTCGGGAGGCAGAAGCAGGAGGATCTCTGGGAGTTCAAGGCCAGCCTGGTCTACAAAGTGAGTTCCAGGATAATCAGGACTGTTACACAGAGAAACCCTGTCTGGAAAAACCAAAGAGAGAGAAAGAGAAGCTGGGTGTGGTGGTACCCACTTGCCTTTAATCCCAGTACTCAGGAAGCAGAGGCAGGTGGATCTCTGTGAGTTTCATGCCTGGTCTACATAGTGAGACCCTGTCTCAGGAAAAAAAAAAAGAAAAGAAAAGAAAAGAAAGAAAGAGAGGAGAGAAAAGAGACCTAAGTTCCCTGTCTCCATAAAGGCAGGTTCACAGGGCTGTCAACCACATGGTGAGAGAGGGAACTCCGCTGCAAGGAACTGGAGTTGCCTGTGTCCTCATTTTGGACTTTGCACCTCCAGACTGTAAGAAGTGAACGCTTGCTGGGTAAGCCACAGGGAGGCACTTTGTGAGACAGTAGATTAGTGCTCACAAGCTATTGGGGTAGAGGTCAGTCTGGTTTGGTTTTTATTTCTTTCTAACCACCGTATAATTAGCTACTCGGTGCCATTTTACATTCCACTCAACTCCTACAGACCTGACTACATAAAATAAAGTGTATTTATTTCATGTCTATGAAGTCACTTACCCTGCCCTTATAGCTGTCAACACTTGGGAAACAAGAAAACATTCTTTTCGTGCAGCCACTTCCCAGAATGCACCAGTCTCTTACTATTTGTGGCTAACTTGAAGGTACAGTACTGCTTAGGAGTAAGTAAAGTGGGAAAGGAAAAGAGAGTCATCACTCTTGGAAATTCTGGGTTGGGGCTGGAGAGATGGCTGGGCAGTCAGGACACTTGGCTGCTGGTGGTCTGTTCCTGGCACCCACGCAGTGGCTCACAACCATCTGTAACTATGGTTCTAAGTCCTCTTCTGCCTCCAAGGGCCCTGCACACACGGCACACAGACATAAACGCTGGCAAGACACTCGTGCATGAGGTAAAAGCATAAATCTTGTTCTTTGTGCATGAGCCACGGTTCCTAGACGTGTGGCTCCCACCCCCCATCAATGAAGCCTCTCCTTACAGCAAATGGAGCCACCACAGAAAACCACAGCTGGACACATGCAGAGATCAACAAATTGTGTGGAGTCCAGCTGCAACAGATACAGCCACACCACAGGTCCCTGCGTCTGTATCTCAGGGAAGATCTCAGAAGGGGGACAGAAAGATCCTAAGAGCCAGAAAACCACCAAGTCTGCCGTGAAGCGTTCTCTCCTTGAAACGGCTGCGTAAGCAGGACTGGGGCAATGGTGGTGTCGATGGCCAGAAACCGTGGAGAAGGGGAGTTCTGCAGGATGCCACCCCTCGATAAAGAACTACGGGCGCTACTGACTGCTGGGAGGAGAATCCGTCTCTCCCGGGGATGAGTCCCGTCATTAGTTGCTCAACACAGAGTGCTCAGTCGTAAAACAGTTACACACGCAACAAAAGTGGACTTGGAGGGTTGTGTGTACAGACACATATGTGTGTATGTATGTATACGCTTACACATACATATACACATATGTAGATATATGTAACCCAACAGATAAAGGTTGTTATGAAGGTTTCTCTGGTGCCTTCCGGGTTAATGACGGTCTCACTTCCTCAGTGTTTATCTCTCCTGGTGTAAGGATGGCTGTGTGGAGCTATGCATAAAGATGGAAAAGAAAGGACAGCTGTAACAGGGTTCTCCAGGGTCACAAAATTTATGGGATGGAGATATATATAAAGGGGACTTACCGGAATGACTTACAGGCTGCAGTCCAATAGCTAGCTGTGAATGGAAAGTCCAAGAATCTAGTAGCTGCTCAGTCCCACGAGGCTGGGTGTCTGAGCTGGTTTTCTGCATATGCAGAATCCTGAAGAAGTAGGCTCCAAAGCCAGTGAAGGGATGGGTGTGCTAGCAAGGTGAGGGAAAGCAGGCGAAAAGCAAAAGCTTCCTTCTTCCAGCAGAAGGTGTGGCCCAGATTGAAGGCGTGTGTCTTCCCTCCTCAAGATCGGGATCAGAGGTGTGTCTTCCCATGTCAAAGGTCTGGATTAGAAGTGGCTTCACCCACTTCAAACCATGCAGAGTATCTCTCACAGGTGTGCCTTTCATTTCTGGGTTCATCCTAGATATAGTGAAGTTGACAACCAAGAACAGCCATCACAACGCCGTGTGACATTGTACCCTGTTCTAGAAAAATGGTGGGAGACAAAGCTTTTCTTGAATCTACTTCTCAATTATTTTGACTCAAAATAATGACTGTGTCAGAGTCGGATCTGGGCGTCATGTTCCACCTTCGGTAATAAACGTGGCAGAGTGGTCTCCGAGGATTCCCCGTCTCTCTTCTAACCCAGTTCCCACGCACAGGAAAGAGGGACGAGAGTAGACAAGCCTCAGCTCTGCAGTAACACTGTTGGGACAGGAAGGAACAGCCATGTCTGGTAAGAGATCTGAGACATCATTCACATCTAGTCAAAGGAAGGTGTGCAGGAGGGGACACTTTCTTCAACTAGTTCAGGTTCTAAGCCTTCGAACGAATATCAGACAACTGAGGAAGGACAAAGTTTGTTTATTTTGTGACAGGGTCTTGCTCTGTAGCTCAAGCGCAGACAGCTCTAGGAGCCAGGGCCGTGGTTCCTTCCTTGCGGCATGGCGGCTGGGTTCCAAGACCTCCAGAAGTGGAAGCTATGTTGCCTTTTATGACCTGTCCTGAGAAGTCACAAAATGTCTTCAAGAGAATGGCACACAGACTCTTTTCAACTAGATGAATGTCACAGTCACGTTATAAAGAGAACATCCCCGACAGGAAACGCTGAGGTAGCTGCTATGGCCTACAACGGAGTGAAGGTTCTCAGCCTTCCTGATGTTGGGGGACCCTTTAATACGCAGTTCTTCGTGTTGTGGTGACCCATGGAATTATTTTTGTTACTGCTTTATGACTGTAATTTTGCTACTGTTATGACTCGTAATGTAAATATCTAATATGCAGGATATCTGATATGCGACCCTGTGAAAGGGCTGTTCAGCCCCAAAGGGGTCTCAACCCATAGGTTGAGAACCACCATTTTAGAATAAGATGAATGTGGCTGGGTGGTGATGGTATTCACCTTTAATCCCAGCACTCGGGAGACCTAGGCAGGTGGATTTCTATGAGTTCAAGGCCAGCCTGGTCTACAGAGCAAGTTCCATGACAGCCAACGCTACACAGAGAAACCAAAAGGAGGAGGAGGACCAGGAGGACGAGGGGGAGGAGGTGGTGATGTCATCGCGGTCCTGCAGGATGGTGAGGTGCTGCCACCTTCTGGGCACCAAGAATAATGCCACCTATTTCAACTGCTGTTTCCTGTCTCTGGAACTATGCACCCCTCTCCTATCCCAGCCATCCTCAGTTTATATGACTCTTTCCTGATGGTTGTTGGTCTGTCTGCCTGCCTGTTTGGCAACAGTCCTGGCCCCTGGACTGATTTCCATTTGGATGAGAACACTGAGGGACCCACAGGAATTGTTTGGAGTCGTCTTCCTTGTGTCTGTCCACATTGGCTCAGATTGTCCCCTCCTGACCCAACCATGGTTGGCTTCCTCCACGCCTGCTCTGCCGGGATCCCTCAGGGCATGCTGTGGTTCCTGGCAGCCAGTCTTACCCACAGTGCACCAGTCTTCCCGCCCAAAATAACTTCTTTTCTCCACACGGTCTCCAGCTCGTCCCTAGGTTTCCCCCCTGCCTCTCTGGCTGCAGCCTCTCCTCAGGCGTTTCTCTAGTCTTCCTTCTCCCAGATCCAGCACCGAGCCCGCTCTCTTCACAGGCCTCGAGAGATCAGCACTCCTCAAATCCTTTGTGTGCCGAAGACACCAGCCCAGTCTTGTCTCTGACTCCCAGCTCTGAGTGTGACTCACAGACTATTCCTGGGGACACGGCACAAGCTAGAGCTCCTGCTCTGACTTCCTCGGATGATGAACTGTGATGTGGAAGAGCAAGTGAAGTTTTTCTTCCCTGAGTTGCTTTTGGTCATGGCGGTTCATCACAGCAGTAAAAACTGTAGGACGCTGCGGTTTGTCCAGCAGAGAACCAGGCACCTAGGCATGCTTTGTTGCTGTTCTCTGAGACAGGCTCACCGTGTTTCCCTGATTGCAGGTGTGTGCCGCTGCAGGCACCCTCTTGTAGCTCCTCTGGCAGGTGACCCCCAGCACCAGGGACTCCCCTGCCATCACCCGGGCCCTGTGGGTCCCAGACAGATGTGCTGGCTCATTCTTCCACCACTACGCGCTGTCTCTGTGACTCTACCACGATTCTACTACTACTCGCCCTTGACTAGAACCTTCTAGAAGAGCCGGGATGTAGCTCAGTTGGTAGAGTGTACACCTAGCATGCACAAATCCCTGGGCTCCATCCCCAACACTGCACAATCCAGCTGTGTTGGTAAACGCCTGCCATCCCAGCATTCTGAGGTTGGAGCAGGAGGATCACAGTTTAAGGTCATCCTCAGCTACATAGTGATTTTGAGGCCAGCCTGGGCTACATGAGTCCTTGCCTCAAAAGAAGAAAAATAATTGGGGGATTATCTTGCTCTGTAAACCAGGCTGGACTCAAACTCATGGTCTTCCCACAAGTGCTAAGATTACAGGCATGCATCCCCACATCCAGCTAACCAGTATTCTTTTGTTTGTTTGTTTGTTTGTTTGTTTGTTTGTCTTGTTTTGTTTTTCAAGACAGGGTTTCTCTGTGTAGCTTTGCGCCTTTCCTGGAACTCACTTTGGAGACCAGGCTGGCCTCGAACTCACAGAGATCCACCTGCCTCTGCCTCCCGAGTGCTGGGATTAAAGGCGTGCGCCACCACTGCTGGCTTAGTATTCTTGACTGTGTCAGTGATCTGGGGGCACTGGACACCCCCCCCCCCCATTTAACCTTATGAGCTTCCTTTAAAATCCATATCCAGGGGCTGGAAACATGGCTCAGTGGTTAAGAGCACTTGCTGTACTTGTAGAGGACCCAGATGCAGTTTCCAGCACCCACAAGGTGACTTACAACCATCTGTAACTCTAATGACAGAGGATATGGTGCTTCTTCTGCCTCCCATGGGTACCAGGCATTTGTGTGGTGCACAGAAACCATGCGCAAGCACTCACACATACAAAATGAAAGAAGAATAAGTTGTTGTGGGAATTCTGCCATTTGGCCCAATGACCAATTGGATGGAGCGGTTTTTGTTTTTTTGTTTTTTGGGGTTTTTTCATTTGTTTGTTTCTTTTGTTTTGTTTTTGCATTATGGGCATGGTCTTCTCTGAGGACATGGGACACCTTAAAAACTATGGGACAGGGGGTGCATGCTGTCTTGGGTGGTCAGAGCAGGAGCAAAGGTGGAGAAGTGTGGCTTGCAATTGGTTCCCAGTGCCCTTGGGCAGAACAGCAGGACAACAGCTGGATCAGCAGCGGCGGCTACCTTGTTCTGTGTTGGGAATGTACCTTATTGATTTCATCCCTTAAGAAGTCTTACCTGGCCCCTTACCTCAGTGTCTCTCCTCATCGGTAAATATATTTTTAAAAGCCATCTCCACATTAGACCAGAAGCCGGAACCTTAGTCTCTTTTCCATCTTGCAAGATGGCGGGCGAAAAAGCCAAGAAGCCTGACACCGAGGAGAAGATGCCTGCAGGCAAGAAGGCTGGGAGCGACGCTGCTGCTGCCCCTGCCGCTGCTGCTGGTGCCCCTGCCGCTGCTGCTGGTGCCCCTGCCGCTGCTGATGCCCCTGACGCCGCTGCTGATGCCCCTGCCGCTGATGCAGCCAAAAAGAGTGACCCTGAGGTGAAGAAGTCCCAGTTGCAGCTGAAACCCTGTCCTGGTTAGAGGAATTGGCAGATACTTCCTATGTGCTATGTATTCCAGAAAGGCCTTGTACAAAAGGAAAACTCAGTTGTAAAACCCAAGGTTGAAAAGAAGGCAGAAGGTCCCTGTTACTGCCACAAACCGGTTGGTGGTGACAAGAACGGTGGTATTCAGGTGGTTAAGCTTTAAAAAATGCCGAAGTCTTATCCTACAACTCGGGAGCTGCTGAGTCATGGCAAAAAGCCCTTCAGCCTGCGTGTGAGAAGTCTGCATGCCAGCGTCACTCCTGGGATTATCCTGATCATCCTTACGGGTGCCACACGGGCAAGAGAGTGGCCTTCCTGAAGAAGCTGGGCAATGGCTTGCTACTTGTGACTGGACCTCTTGCCCTCAACAGAGTTCCTCTGCTCAGAACACACCAGAACTTTCTCATCATCACCTCTACAAAAGTTGGTATCAACAAGGTTAAAATCCCCAAACACCTGACTGACGCTCACTTCAAGAAGAAGCAGCTGTGCACACCCGGGCACCACGAGTGAGGTCTTGGACACAGAGAAGGAGAAATACGAGATTTCAGAGCAGCGCAAGGCAGATCAGAAAACTGTGGACTGGCAGATTTTGCCAGCGATCAAAAGCGTTCCCCAGCTCTAGGGCTACCTGTGATCTCAGTTCTCTCTGACTAATGGGATGTACCCCCACAAACTAAATGTTTTTTTTTCTAAAAATTTCTAAATTGCTAACAACTTAATTAAACAGCATATGTTTATAAAGCTGTATATGTACATGTATAAAAATCTCTAGACATAGTCACCCTCAAAGATGCTGGATCTTTGGAATATGAATTTTTGGAGAATGTTGTTCATTCTTTGTGGCAGCTGATCCTGTTTATCAATTTGCAACATCAGGGAAAAGGGAACTTCAGCTGAGGAGTTGCCTCCATCAAACTGACCTGTGGGCATGTCTGTGGGGCATTTGTTTATTGCTAATTAATGTAGAAGAGCCCAGCCCACTGTGGGCAGTGCCATCCTTAGGCAGATATGTAACTGGAAACTTTTCTGTGTCCTGCTTGACCCACAGCAGCTTATAAAATAATCACTCAAACACTCAGAGGCTTCATATTAATTACAAGCTGTTTGATCTATGGCTCAGGCTTATGGCTGGCTAGCTATTATATCTTTTTTTTTTTTAAAGGATTATTTATTTATGATGTATACAGTGTTCTGTCTGCATGTATGCCTGCAGGCCAGAAGAGGGCGCCAGATCTCATTGCAGATGGTTGTGAGCCACCATGTGGTTGCTAGGAATTGAACTCAGGACCTCTGGAAGAGCAGCCAGTGCTCTTAACCACTGAACCATCTCTCCAGCCCTAGCTATTACATCTAAATTAACCCATTTCTATTAATCTATGCATCACCATGTTTCTCATGGCTTTACCTGTGTTCTATTACATCTTGCTCCCCCAGGCAGCTTGCAGAGTTTCCCCTGACTCCTCCTTTCTTCTCCCTGTATCTTTGTTTGGATTTCCTGCCTGGCTATAACCTGTCTTGCCATAGGCCAAAGCAGCTTCTTTATTAACCCATGGTAGTAACACATATTCACAGCATACAGAAAGACCATCCCACAGCACTTCCCCTTTTCTGTCTAATCAAATAGGAAGGTTTTCATTTTACCATAGTAAAATTATATATGACAAAACAATTATCAAGCAAGAATCATGGTTACAATATCTAGTCTATTTGTATTTGACAAAATTAAAGAAAACATTTAATTATATATCTTAGTGAATCTAAAGTTTTATATCTAATTTATCTTTTATCATAACTAAGGAAAATTATAATTATAACTACCTAGTCTTCAACTCCATCAAAGTCCCCAGAAGGATATAATATTATGTGAGTAAACAGGAAGTACATTGCAAGCAACTTCCAAAACTCTAGAAATGACAAGAGACATATTGTCAAGCAGTCTAGGCAAGAACAGTTTCTTGCCCAAACACAATACCTTAAACAAGAGTAGAAACATACACTATATTGTAACAAAAATAACCTTAAATTTGTATCAATATACAAAAATCCTTTAAACAAGAATAGAAACATATATACAGTATAGCAAAATTAACTTTAAATTTGTATCATTATACCAAAATTCATGTCAATGTAAAATATCTAGATTAATAGTTGTTTTTTGGATTCTAGTAGATTCAATAATCTACCTTTTTTCCTATCATTTCTACATCATACTCCCTTTTTTCTTTTAGAAAGAGATTGACTATGAACAATAACAATTTGTAACCAAACCCCCTAAATAAAGACAAACATTCTTAATCCATTTTGGGGGAATGTAGGTGTAGTTTTCTAGGCTACTTCCTGCTGATTGGGGGGTCTTAGTAATCTTTGGGGGTCCCTGAGAAAATTTGGAATTATGGTCAGGTCCTGACTGGAGTAGTCTGTGAGGCTGGATCATCTCAGCCAGCTGCCTTGATGCTGTTCTGGATGTTGGATCATCTGGGCCATTGCTCCCACTGGAGACCTCTCAGGGGGTCTTCCTTGATGGAGCCATATTAACCTGGAAGGAATCCACATCTTCTGTGAAACAAAAGCAGAACCTCTTTTCCAAAGCAACATATCCTTAGTCCCAAATTTCAAAATCAAGATACCTTTAAGATATACATGTTGGTTTAGCTTAGCAGCCCCCACAATCAAATGTCTCTCTGAAGTTGAAAATCCAAAGACAACACAATAACATGCAGTATCCAGACTCTCTGTGCATCTTCCATCTTTACGTGGCTTTTTTTTTATATTACTTTACTCCCTTTTTAAGGATTTTATTTTATTATTTTAAAACTATATATCTCTTTTTTTTATGACTGTCTACACCTTCTCTTTTCTCTCTCAAGCCTATGCATATTTTTTAAACAGACTGTGACCCACTTAGAGTTTTTTTTTTAGTCTGAATGTTTTATTGTGTATCTTTTAGCCTTTTATTTGTCTGAGCAAAAGCCTAAATCCGCCAAGTAGGTGCTGCCTGAGCTTGTGTTGATAGCTTAAGCATGCAGGCAGGGACTGGGAGAATCCTCTCTGTACCACAGCCTGTGGGAGAGACTGTGGGAGCCTGCCACACCACTTAGCTCGTGGTGGCTGGTGACCATCTCCATCTGCAGGCAGCTGTCAGGAGACTCATCTCTGGGCTGCAGCTGGCATGAGACTCTGAGACTAGGAAGCCCAGTATGGCTCTGTTTCTGTGCATTCAGAACCTTTTTTAAGGTTTCTCAGGTCTGTGTGGATCACTGTCCAACATTGGGTGCCACTTATTAAGTATATCCACAAGAGTCTGTTAAAGGTTATCAGTGGATTTATTTATTAAGATATAAAATGGGGAGAAATACACTCACAGATATAGAACAAAGTAAACAGCAGAGGTGGCTGTCCTCTGTTCTGCCTGGGGATGAATGGAACCAGCTGTCCAGTCTACAACCACCTCAAGGGAGAGAGCACAGCCCCCTCCTCAGTTTTAAGCAGTCACATGCCCAGAAAAAAACATGCCTCTATGGGGCCAGATACCACAAGGTCATTGGTGGAGCAAATTCCCACAGAGAGACCATTACCTCCTAAACAGTAAGGAACAATTTTAAGAAAGCAATGCCCCTTCTCCCTCTCACAAAAGGTTTTTGTTTTCTCGGGATTATGGATAATTGTCATCTGTAAGGGGTTGGTTTTAAGTTGTAATAGGGTTTGGGGTGGAACAATAAAGTTTAGATTCAGGAATCTCCTTTGGAAAAGAAAAAAGGGGGATAGATAGGATAGGATAATAAGGTAGATTATTGTATCTACTTGTAAACTACTTTAGCAACTATCAGCTTTAGACAATTAGCATTGGTATGGATTCTTGTATATTGATACAAATGTAAAATTATTTTTCTATTCCTGTTTGATATAATTTGTATATTGATACAAATACAAAACTATATTTATCATATTGTACATATGTTCCTACTCCTGCTTAAAATATTTTTGTATATTGATACAAATGTAAAATTGTATTTTTCATACTGTATGTATATTCTACAGGGGTTTTTTTGTTTGTTTGTTTTTTGCTTTTTTCTTCGAGACAGAGTTTCTTTGTGTAGTTTTAGTGCCTGTCCTGGATCTCACTCTATAGACCAGGCTAGCCTCCAATTCACAGGGATCTACCTGACTCTGTCTCCCAAGTGCTGGGATTAAAAGGCACCACGACACCAGGCCAGTATATTCTACTTTTGTTTAGATTATTTTGTACATTGATACAAATTAAGGATATTGTTGTCATATTGCACTATACATTTCTACCTCTGATTAAGATATTTTAGTATATTGTCACAATTTCAAGGTCATTGTCCCTATACTGTACATCTGTTTACAGGCTGTTCAATTTTATAATGTGAAGCCTTAGTCTTTAAGTTATATAGGTTGATAAGAGTTACAGGTTAATAATCACCCATGCTTGTCATACTTGTTAGTAGGTTTTCTAGATATACAGAGATATATGTTGCATGGATAGGTAATCTTCAAACACTTCATAGACCCAGAGAATATGGCATTTAAATGTTTTAATAACTTAGATTTCTGTTGATGTGAGACACAATTGCTTCTGACAGCACCGATCTATTCCCGAGAGGATGTTGGGCTTTGAAGATACTACATATGGAGTTTGTCTTCTTGGCAAAAGTGGCCTGTTGGGCAAAGAACTGCCCTTGCCTCGGCTGCTGACAAGTAAGTTCACTGTCCAATCGAGACGAGCAGGACAAAGGAAAAAGCGACTGGCGAACCTTGCCAAGACAAGGTAGGCCAGTCTTTCAAAATTTCCTGCTTCTGAGAATGGTCTGTCAGATATTCTAGGCCTGTAGCCTAAAGTGGTTGCCCCAACGTTGCAGAGAAATATTGGGTGACTGTCCAGCAGCCAGCTGTTTCTATCATACCTTGCATGTTTCAGAAGTAGCTTGTTTGCACTTCCTACTTGCTCAAGCAATATTATTTTCCTTCTCAGGTCTTTGAGAGGGTTGAAGACTAGATAGTTACAGTTACAATCCTCTCATATTTTAGCTAAGAGCATTTCAGGTACCAGATTTAGATCCTTCAGGATAGGACAGCTATTGGAGTAATCTCTGTAACTTGCCAATTATCTTTGGCCTGGATATTTAGTTTGTGTTTTTTGCTCGATGTTGTTCTTGCTGGCTGTTGTTTCATTTTGTGTTATTGTCATTTCTTTCTTCTAGGCAATACTTTGATAATTGTTCTTATTGTGTACAACTTTGTATTAGGTTTAAAACTTTCTTATTTAGACAAAAAGGGGAAGTGTTGTGGGAATTCACTCTGCCAGTGACCTTGGGGTATCCGACCTGATAGAGGCATGGGTTTTTTTCTGGGTATGTGACTCCTAAAACTGAGGAGGGGTGTGTGTGCTCTTTCTCTTGAGGTGGTTGTAGACTATATGGCTGGTTCCATTCACCCTCGGGGCAGAACGGGGGGGGGGGGGGGGGGTGGTAACGACGGCTGTTTACTTTGTTGTGTACCTGTGAGTGTGAGTGTATTTCTCCCCATTTTATATCTTAATTAATCCATTAATATCCTTTAAATCCTTTTGTGGATTTGCTTAACACTGGTGGGTCTGGGCTGTGTTTAAGAAAAGGAGTTGAGCCGGGCGGTGGTGGCGCACGCCTTTAATCCCAGTACTTGGGAGGCAGAGGCAGGTGGATCTCTGTGAGTTCGAGGCCAGCCTGGGCTACCAAGTGAGTTCCAGGAAAGGTGCAAAGCTACACAGAGAAACCCTGTCTTGAAAAACCAAAAAAAAAAAAAAAAAACAAAAGAAAAGGAGTTGAATGGGAGCCAGGGATGAAGCTGGGAGAGCTGCTTTCCCCAGGCTCCCACTCTGCCTGAGTTCCTGGGGAATTCCCTCAGTGAGGGACTGTGATATGGAACTATAACATGAAGTGAACCCTTCCCTCTCTGAGTTGCTCTTGGTCATGGTGTTTATCATAGCAACAGAAAGCTAATTAGGTCATCTTGAAAGCCTAGCCTCTCCATCCATCAAACAGGATACCCTAGGCATGAAAACCAGAGAGATGGCTCAGCAGCTGTCTTATTAGGTTTTCTATTGCTGTGAGGAGACACCATGACCACAGCAGCTCTTACAAAGGAAAACATTTCATTGGGGCTGGTTTACAGTTTCAGAGGTTTAGTCCATTATCTTCATGGTAGGACATGATAGCACAGGCAGACACATGGTGCTAGAGAAGGAGCTGAGAGTTCCACGTCTGGATCTGCAGGCAGCAGCAGGAGACTGAGACACACCAGCAAGACTTGAGCTTATGAGATCTCAAAGCCCACACCCACGGTGACACACTTCTTCCAACAAGGCCACACCTACTATATATAATGCCTCTCCCTATGGGCCAAGTATTCAAACACATAAGTCTATGGAGGCCATACCTATTCAAACCACCACAGCAGCTAAAGTTGTTTGCAGCCAAGCCTAACCTGATTCCCAGATTGAAGGAGAGAATGAACTCCAGGTTGTCCTCTGACCCCCACATGTACCCATGTCACATGCTGCCACCACCCACACACAATAATAATAAATGTGATCTTTAAAATTAAAAAAAAGAGAGAGAGAGAAGAAAGAAAGAAAGAAAGAAAGAAAGAAAGAAAGAAAAAAGAAAGAAGGAAAGAAAGAAAGAAAGAAAGAAAGAAAGAAAGAAAGAAAGAAAGAAAGAAAGAAAGAAAGAAAGAAAGAAAGAAAGAAAGAGAGAAAGAAAGAAAGAAAATAAGAAACCTTGCAAGGTCAAAGTCACACAGCTGGTGTCCCGGGTAGGATTCGAACTCAGGCAGTGTGTCTCCTGATCGGGCCTTAATCCATTGGACTTACTCACATCGAGTTCATCTTGGAGTGGAGGGAGGCTGGGGACCCACCTCTGCTGAATCCTGGTATGAACGGACCCTGCCTGGAGGAGGGGCTGGCAAAGGTGGAACCCTGGAGCATCAGGCTACAGAGGCGGCACTGGGTAGCTAGAAAGCAGCTTTCATGTGCCCTGTGCCCTACCCTGCGCTTAGGCCCTTTGGTGGTAGGGCTTGCCCTTTCTGGAAGCCATTAACCAGCACATGCTCAGCCTTCCAGCCTCAATCCCAAACGACTGACAGCATCCAAGGAGGAGCGTGTACCTTGTCTCATCTGGAGAGATGGCTCAGCAGTTAAGAGCACATGGCTGCTCTTCCAGAGGTTTGATTTCAATTCCCAGCAACCACTAGGTGGCTCACAACCATCTCTAGTGATGCCCTCTGCTGGCATAAAGAAGTACATACAGCTAGAGCACTCGTACAAAATAAATAAATCTTTAAAAAAAAAAAAAGTCATTTAGAACAGACTTGGCCTGAAGAGCTCCTGAGTGGAGGGGCATCACAGGTGACCTCACCCTGTCTGAGCTGCAGACATAAGCAATACTTAGAGCCACTTCTTGTAATGCCCATGCTAAAGACCAGACCATGGGACATGGTTGAGATCTAGGCCAGCCTGGGCTGCAGACTGAGACCACTCTTCAAGAAGCCCCAAGTCCCATCTCCAGCACTCCACAAAACTGGGCATGGCAGCACCCAGCTTTGATCTCAGCACTGGGGAGATGGAGACAAGATCTGAAATTCAAGGTCATCCTTAGCTTAGGGTTGGAGGCCAGCAAGGGCTACATGAGAGCGAGTCTCCAAAATAAAATAAACTACCAAAAAAAACTAAGGACTCCACATCAGAACAGAGAAAAGAGAGTGCTGTGTGCTTACACCATCAGGTGTGTGCAAAGAGAGTGCTGTGTGCTTACACAATCAGGTGTGTGCAAAGAGAGTGCTATGCTCTTACACCATCAGGTGTGTGCAAAGAGAGTGCTGTGTGCTTACACCATCAGGTGTAGAAGTAACCATCTTATTAAATAAGAAACACAGAGCCAATGCAGGGATGAAAGCCCAAGAGGTCAGAGCTAGGAGCCTTACCCTTCCTGCTGCAGCTATCCTCTTCAGCCAAGAGAGCTACTTCCTGTGTGCTTGTCTTTATATAGACTTTCTGTTCTGCCTTCTCTTTGGTTGTAAACCCAACCACATGACCTCCTTGTCACTGCCTGTCTGTACAGACCTCCAGGTCTTCTATGGTTGGTATTGAGATTAAAGGCGTGTGTCTCCATGCTGGCTGTATCCTTGAACACACAGAGATCCGCCTAGTTCTGCCTACCAAGTGCTGGGATTAAAGGCATGTGCCACCAACTCCCTGCTCTGCTATGGCTTGCTATTAGCTCTGACCCCCAGGCAACTTTATTTATTAACATACAAATAAAATCACATTTCAGTACAAATAAAATATTACCATATTTCCCCTTTTCTATTTTAATAAAAAGAAAAAAGGAAAAAGGTTATAACTAACACAAGAAAAACTATATACAAAAGTACAATAACTATATACAATATATACAAATGATAAATACCTAAACAATGTCTAGTCCATTTGTATTTGACAAATTCAGAGAAAATAATTCCATTAGCATCCTATTTTGGTAAGTCCAAAATGTATCTAATTCACTTTTTATCCTAATTAATCTTCAACTATAACTAACTAATCTTCAACTATAACTAACTAATCTTCAACTCCTTCAGAGACTCAAGAAGGAAATAATATTACCTAATAAAAGTAAAAACAGGAAGTGCATGCAAGCAGTTTCCAAAAAAAAAAATGTGAGTTGACAGAAACAGCCAGCTGCCTGGACAGTCACCTGAGGTTTCTCCACAGTGTTGGGGCATCATCTTCAGCCTATAGGCTTAGCATATCTGACAGACTCATTTGTGAAGTAGGATGTACACAAGGTCAATAGTTCGACCTCACATTGGGTGAGAGAAGTCCATGTACCAGAAACACCTGAATTCCACTAGTGTCCTGTCATGATTCAGGATTTTAAATTCTGGAAATTGTAGATTTTTTTTGATGTTTTTTTTTTAATTCAGCTGTCCATTCTTCTTGGCTATGTGTGTGTGTGGCTTCATCTCAGCATCCTGTTCTTCTCCATATCCTTCTATTAAATGCCAGTCTACTATTGAGAGGTGTGAGCTTAGTTACTCTTCAAGAATAACTGTTTCAGCTACTTTTCCACTGCACATCAGAAGCCATCGGCCCACTGCCTGTTCAGCTGCCTTTGAAGAAAAGGGCACTGTACCTTTTCCAGATTGCGAAGGCCACTTCAGGGATGGTGCCATATTGTCCTGGCCTCAGAAGATGCCTTTTGATAAAGCCATAACCACACTTGTTTTGGCAAGAATCAGTAGTCCTTTGTTTCATGTCCCGTCTGTCCATTTTGTCCTGTTTGTCAGCAGTTGATTTGAGGATACTTTGTTGTCCAGTGGCTAACTTTTGCCACAATGAAAGTTAACTCCATATGCAGTTTCTTCAATGCCCATTATTCTCTCTGAAGTAGATTGGTACTGCCAGGAGCCGACACGTCTCATAGTCATAACAAAAAGAAAAATTTTCTAAGTTATTAAAACATTTTAAATGCCATATTCTATAGATCTCTGAAGGGTTTGAAGATGACCTGTCTATCTAAAATATATCTGCTCAATCTTGAAAACACACCTAATATGACTACAAGTTCTATTATAATGTCTAACTACTAACTTTCTTTATATCCTAATAGTTGGTAATAATAACATTCAAGGATCAGAAAATTGCATTACATTGTTAAATGAACGGTATAAGTACAATTAAAAATATACATATAGCATTTTCTAACAATATCAATTTCAATATGTATAATTTGTATATAATATAAAACAATCCAATCCAATGTAAAGTATTTAAAACTAGTAATTGTCTTTTTCTTTTCTTTTTTTTTTTTTTTTTTTTTTTTTGGCTTAGCCCTTTTCCTAACCCTTGACAACAACTTGTAACCAACACCCGTAAACAATGAAAATTATCCCAGACCCAAAACCCATTAAAAGACCAAAAAACCACCCGTCCCACACCACCTCTTTGGGAATGTGGGCGTCGTATTCTTAAAATTGCTTCCTGCTGGGTATGAGCGAAGGTATCTTTATCCTGAAAAGAAAAATTTTAGGTTAATTGTCAAATTCTAGGAAAGGTAACTATATCCTTCATTATCCAGTCTGTGTATAATGCCAAAGCTCAGGATTTATCTCAAGTCCTTATTCAAGTAGTCTTTGAGACTGGATCATCTCAGCTAGCCCTCTCAAATTGCTCTGAGCACTTTGTAGTTCAAAGCTGATCTGTAGATGATGTTTGTCAGCTTAGTGATGTTATTATTGTCCACGTGGAATTGTTGTTGTTGTGGGGCCCCATCTTCTTCCTGGAGACTTCAGTTGATGTTAGGCCTGGCCGTGATTTTCTGCGGAAAACTGATAAGAGACTCGAACACAAAGACATATATATGCAGCTAATTGAAGCCTTTTTTCTAGAATTAGTTAGTACTCTAAATGACCATTCATATCTTAACAAAGTTTAAAATGTATATATATATATATATTAATCTTGTAAATTTTGATATAAAATTCATACTTTAAGAAAAGTTTAAAGAATCAGAATAGAATCAGAGTTGAGATTAGTAATAGAATAGTTCCTTAATTAACTTGATTTTTCTCCTGTCCCATAGCAGAAGATGGTTCTTTTCTTCTGGCATGATACAGGGAGTTTGCGTTTTCCTTTTAACAACATGCTTGAGTTTAAAGAAGGAGAGAGCCATTCTCCAACTCCAAAGTCAGCTTCAAATTTTAATTGAACTGGGACTATTAGAAGACCAATAGTGTTAGATCTTTAGAGAAGAGCAGAAACAAACATTTAGGAAGATATAAAATTTTATAGATGATATACCAATAGGCCATTTTACTCTGTTTTCTAGGATAGATGATTTGTCCTTTTTCTTCGGTTGTCTCGTTTGTCCAGTGTTCTTCAGATTCCTTAGCCTTCATTCTCCTAAAAGACAAAAACAAAAACCTTTCCCCAAGATCAGGTGTGTGCAAAGAGAGTGCTGTGTGCTTACACCATCAGGTGTGTGTTTTACCCCCTTGTCTACAGAGCCTCTTTCTACATTTCTGATTTGAAATTTTTTATTGGTTTTGGTTTTTTTGTTTTTGTTTTTTTTTTCCGAGACAGGGTTTCTCTGTGTAGCTTTGCGCCTTTCCTGGAGATCCGCCTGGCTCTGCCTCCCGAGTGCTGGGATTAAAGGCGTGCACCACCCCACCCAGCATGTGAACTGCTATTTGCTCAAATAATCTTTTTTTTTTTATTGTGGGCCTAAAGAGATGGGTCAGCAGTTAAAAACACTTGCTGCTTGTCTTGGTCAGTGTTCTATCACTATGAAGAGACACTATAATCACGGCACCTCTTATAAAGAAAAACATTTCATTGGGACTGGCTTACAGTTTCAGAGGTTTAGTCCATTATCTTCATGGCAGGACATGACAGCACAGGCAGACATGGTGCTGGAGAAGGAGCTGAGAGTCCTACATCTCGATCTGCAGGCAGCAGGAAGAGGGAGTGGCCCTGGGTCTGGCCTGAGCATGTGAAATCCCAAAGCTCACTACCCACCCCCAGCGACACACTTCTCCCAACAAGGCCACACCTCCTAATTCCTGTCAAGTAGTGCCACTCCCTAAAGATCAAGCATTCAAATATATGAGCTGATGGGGGCCATTCTTATTCAAACCACCACACCACTCTTCCATAAAACCATAGTTTGGTTCTCAGTTAGCTCAGTTAGCTCACAACCACCTGTAACCCCAGGGGGCCTGATGACCTCTTCTGGCCTCCTGGGGTAGTGCACTCACATACACAGACACACAGAGAAATAAAAATAAACTTTAAAAAACTCACAACCCAGGGAGCAGTGGTGGTGCACACCTTTAATCTCAGCACTCAGTAGGCAGAGGTAGGTGGATCTCTGAGTTTGAGGTCAGCCTGGTCTACAGAGGGAGTTCGAGGACAACCAGAGCTACACAGAGAACCCCTGTCTCAAAAAGACAAAACCAAACAAACAAACAAAAACAAACTCTCGATCCTCTTGGATCTACCTGAGTGTTGGAATTACTGGACAATTTAGACAACAGTGTGTTTCTAATGATGCATGTGGGGAGAACCCTTCCTTCTGTTCAATGACGGAACCTGGGGAATTTCTCACAGGAGTTAACACCCTTGACGCTGTGAAGCAAGTTTGCCTGCATGCTTTTCTTTCCTCTTTTTTTGATTACTTTTTGGGGGGTAGGGAGGAGAAGGAGACAGGATTTCACTACGTAGCCCTGGCCAGCCTCTAGACCAAGCCAGGATCAAACTCAGAGATCTGCTGTCTCGGCCTCCTGTGTAATGGGATAAAGGCGTACACCACCACACTCAGGTTAATTACATCTGGTTTGTTTGCTTGTTTTCAAAAGAGTATTTTGTGTTTGGAGATCACAGGACAAGTTGTAGAAGTTGGTTCTCTCCTTCTACCACGCGGGTCCTCAGGGATTGAGCTCAGGTCTTGGTGGCAAGCGCTGAGCCATCACTCCCAACCTGTGCTTTTCTAATACACACAAACCAGGCAATTTCACAACACACACTACATAGTAAGCTGTCTCCACAGACCTTTTCATATGACAGTTCATTCAATGTTCACAACAATCACCCAGGGAGGTAGTCAGTTGTGGTTGTAGATGATCCTGCTTCCTCTGGTACATCCTGTGAGAGGGAGGCTCTGACACTTCCATCCCTTCCAGGGACAACCAGGATCCTGGGGGAGGGGGAAATCAGGAAGGAGAGAGAGAGAGAGAGAGAGAGAGAGAGAGAGAGAGAGAGAGAGAGAGAGAGAGAGAGAATGACGGTCTTGACACCATGGGAAAGGTTTGTCACCCTTGGCATCTGAAGGAACTTGGATTTCAGAAGGAAGACAGAATGCACTCTCACCCAGAGAGGAACCTGTCTTCCCACCTGGGACAAAAGCCTCTTCCTTCCCTGGCATCCCTCCACACAGGCCTGTGTGCCAAGGTAAGTGATGAAGCTCGCCAGGGTAACTGAGGAGGAGGCAGGTGTGATGTCTGCCACCCCATCTGTGACCACGAAGATGACTCCAGGGTCAGAAATAACCCCACAGTCATGTGTCAGCCCTCCTAGCCATTCCCAGAGAGTCTGGGCCCTGAGTCAGAGCAAAGAGTCCAGAAGTAGCCATGGACCCTGGGGACACTGAGCAGGGACATCACAGAACTAGCCTAGAGATTTTTTTTGATAAATCAAAGGCCCACTCCTTCAGAGGTCCTCTCAGTTTACTTTTCTCGTAGCCTCACAGACCTGAGCTGTGGAGCTAGGGTGAAAATGGTCAGGAGACAGCCCAGCTTTCTTTCTGCACAGAGAGAATCAGAGGACAAAGACCTGGGCTTTTTACTCAAAAATCTACTCCGGTAGAGATGGACGATGAGAAGCCTTGTCCTGTCTTCAGGGAGCCGCCAGGCTCTGGGCACAGTGGCAACAACACCCTAGCACAGAGAAGAGCCTACAGGATGAGAGGACAGGGACACCCATATGTCAAGTGACCCCCTTATTCATCCCCTCAAAATAGTCTGGATGTCTCCATCCATGACTGAGTCACCCACCCCAATCCTGGGGGCAGACTTGGGATGAATGGAGCTCTTCCTCCACCCTACCCCTCCTCAGCCCAAAGAACTTGTAACTGATTCCCCAGGATGGAAAACTGACTTCCACAAGCCCTAAAAATAACTGGACCACTTAATACTCCGAACATAGCCTCTCCCTGCCCCCGCCTCACCCACCCCCAGCCAACCAGATAAAGGCAGCTGCCTGGCTGGCAGAGAACAGAGACCCAGAGCCAAAGTAGGGAGAAGGCGTGGGACCCAGAAACAGAACTGAACTCACACCAAACAGAGAACCCCAAGGACTACAGACTCCAAGGCTGCGCCCGCTAGACACCCAAAAGCACCCAGACCGGACCCTCAGTGAGTACCCTCCCCAGCTCTCTAGGCCATGCCCTCTGATCCTTGCAGCATGGGCATCAGGAGTGAGCCTAGCGGGAAGATGTTGAGAAGCATGTGGGCACAGGTGTACAGGGCAGGCCCCAAGAGAGAAATTCCACCAAGATTTCTCTCTAGAAGGTAGCAAGGATTTGTATGTGTTCAGCAGCTGCTGTGGTTACCACAGGCTGGCCCAAGAAGCAGATTCTCTCTGATCTAGTATAATCCAGAGTGAGTTTCAGGTGGTCACCTGGAGTTTTGACTTTTTCTTTAATTACATTTTTGTTTGTGTGCATGTGAGTGGATCTATGTGCCATAGTGAAAGTGTAGCAATCAGAGCACATTGTTTCTCTGTTTTACCACATATGTGGATCCCAGGAACGGACCTCAGGTCCTCAGAAATAGGAGGAGCTGCCTTTACACTGACCCATCTTGCCGGCCCTGGAGTTTTAATTTTTAAAATGCAGCTATGGGCCTGGGATACAGCTTAGTTGGTGAATCTCAGTCTTGGGAGGCAGAGACAGGAGGATCAAGTTCAAGATCATCTTCAACCACTTACTGAGTTTGAGATCAACCTGGACTAGATGAGAGTCTGTTCAAAAATAAATAAAAATGCAAATATGGAACTCCTCTTGCTTCGGGGTTTGCTCCCCAGGAAGCCTGAGGTCAGTCCAGGGACCGCAGGAAAGAGGGACAGACCAAAGCTGGGAAGACAGGGGCCAGGAACAGCAAGAAAGCCAGAACATGGCCTAGGCAAGCCCAATTCCCAGCATTGTTGGTGACAATCTTGGCATATATGGCCCCAGAGATTTCGTGCCCAGACTAGTCTGGGAGCAGCTTCCCGTGAGGCAGCCTGGGTAGGATGACTTTGTCCCAGGCCATTGTCTTGCCCTGTGGGAAAAACTCTCAAACTAAGCCTACGGCAGAATAGATGATCAGGTCTGAAGTCACCCAGCGGTAGGCATCCAGAGCAGGCTGGTGCCAAAGAGGGGTCTGGGGTGGAGGTGGGTGGTCCTAAGTAAGCAGTAGGTGGTCCTGAGTGGCTGCCTCAGCATAGGAGACCTATGCAAGGACAATTTTTGAAACTTACTATATCCTAAACCTGGCCCCAAACTGTCTGTAGGAGTCTCAGGCCAGGAGTGGAGCTAGAAGACCAGGAGCCAGAAAACTCGCCTCAGCCTTTTCCATCCACAGTGCCTGCCCACTCACTGGCCTGTTGCCTCTAACAACAGGCAATCAGACTCACTGGCTTCTGAGGATCCTTAACTCTGACCTCTTTGACCTCTGTGACCCTAGCAAGGATTCTGGGGGTTCCTGGGAGTTGGGGTTGGGTGCAGCTGGTAATCTGTGTAGGATATCTGCTCAGGCCACCCTCGTGGTGATCAGATAGAGCATGGGTACCTGTGTGGTCTCCTCATCAGAGCTCAGAGACAAGAGGGACCACCCAGAGGTTTTGCTTGGGGCCCAGGCAGAAAATGTCAGACTTCACCTCCTCAGGACCCTGATATCCATGGTGGACAGACCAGGGAGGGGTGGGGAAAGCAGCCCTCCCTTCTCCCTCTGAGGTAGAAGGACAGGAGGACGTCTGTCTCGTACTTGTCACCCGCATTCCTGCTTCATCCCACACCCTCAGATCTCTTTGCGTGATGGGGATCCTCCAGGTTGGCCTACAGGTAGGCCTTGACACCTAAGAGGAAGCAGAAGGCAGTCTCCTAGGAGCCCAAAGTATGGAAGGAGATGGCATGGGACATGGGCACACCAGGTCTCCCTGGCTGAGCTGGAACCTCCCTGAGTATCACGAAGTCTGGCCGAGACATGGACCTCAGCTATATTTAGTGCCAAGTGCAGGGCGGGGCAGTGGGTCAGGGCAGCACATAGTTCACATTCTTTCCCTAATGGCTTCTGGGGACTGTCATAACACCTGTCACAAGACAGATAGGACAGACATGAAACAGGCCCGAAGACGGCTGGAGGGGTGAGGAGAGTTAGGGAGAGGTGTGCCTTGCTGGAAGCTGGTTGGGGCAGGGGGAGGGGTTAGGATCCAGATTCTGGCCGCAAGCCCTGCCCTAGAGACTCTCCAAAATATACTTGCATGTACACTAGGGAGGGTTGTCTGTGGGCCGGGGACAGGGCTCTCGTGTCCAGAGCTGTTTTGGCCGAAGGGATCTTAATCCCACAATCTTCTACCATGCACACACCCTGGATACGTCACCTCCCAATTCTCCTGGGGGTGCCCGTTGAGGACGGGAGGGGTCCCGTGGCCAATAAAAATGCCCTGCATATCCAACCCTCTTATTTCTTAGGGGTCAGGCCCTCAGTAAGGTCTAGGGTCTCCAAGTCAGCACTGCCTACAACTCATTCTGCAGGACCTGACTCTGGGCCTCGGGTTTCTCATCCTTAATGGCAAAGAGTTGTGGGGAGAAAAAAAACTTCGGATACCATTAGTTCCGGACTGGGAATGTGGATCAGTTGGTGGAATGCTTGCCTACCATGCTCGGTGCCCTGGGGTCAATCCCCAGCACCTACCATGGTGGCATATCCCAGTAATTGAATTGCTTGGAAGGTGGTGGTACACAGGAGGATTGGAAGTTCAAGGTCATCCTCGGCTACGCAGCAAGTTTGAGGCTAGTCTGGGCTACTTGAGACCCTGTCTGTAAAAAGAAAAACCCTGACCTGGAATTCAAATGTTGGCTCTGCCTAAACATGAGCAACTTTCCCTCCTTGGAACGCTATTTCCCAGCAAGGGCTGTGGACCCAGGGCCTGGGAAAGGTTGGCTTGAGTTGAGAGCCAGGAAGTGGAGGTTGGAGAAAAGTTTCTGGCTAACGTGCTAATTCCGCCCTCTGGTGTTCTGTGAGGGAATTTCACCACCATAGGAAATGAGCCTTCATTTAGACTTCTCCTAAGACAGGGTTCTTCAGAGTTCTCACTTGGGAGTTTCCCAGGGATAAACGATTTTGACAGAGGGAGGTGTAGATGATTCATCCAGTTTACCCACTGGAAATCCAGATCTCTTCAGTGGCTGGAAAGCATCTCGAGGCCAGTTGTGCCCCACTTGATCCCAGCAACCCAGATGAGTCTAGGAAGCAGAGGCTCACAGTGATGGACGGACGGACAGAGGGATGGACGGATACACCAGCCAGGCAGAGTGAGCCTCTGGCTAGCTAGAGATGTGGGGGAAGAGGGGGGCATCCCTTAGTAAGAGTCACACAATTCCTGGGCCTTTCTCCTGCTATTCATCCCAGGAACTGGCCCTCACTCCACTCACCTCTTCCCCTTCTTCTCAGAAGGATGGCTGATGCCCAGACGCAGGTAGCTCCTACACCAACCGTCCAAATGAGGATTGGAAAGGACCTACCCCACCCCCCTCCCCCAGCCCTGGAGGGTCTGCCGTTGCCACCACCCAAGGAGTCCTTCTCCAAGTCCCAGCAACAGCGGCAAGCCAGCGAGCTCCGCCGTCTCTACAAACACATCCACCCTGAGCTTCGAAAGAACCTCGAGGAAGCTGTGGCTGAGGACCTGGCGGAGGTGCTGGGCTCAGAAGAGCCCACCGAGGGTGATGTTCAATGTATGCGCTGGATCTTTGAGAACTGGCGACTGGATGCCATTGGTGACCACGAGAGGCCGGCTGCCAAGGAACCTGTGTCAGGTGGCAACGTTCAGGCCACCTCTCGGAAGTTTGAGGAAGGCTCCTTTACCAGCAGCTCAGATCAGGAGCCAGCTGGACCTCGGCCAACCAGAGGTGATGTTCAAGCTGCCAGACAGCTATTTGAGACCAAGCCACTGGATGCATTGACAGGCCAGGAGGAGGCAACAGAGGCCACCATGAAGGAACCTGCAGCCAGTGGAGACGTACAGGGTACCAGGAAGCTCTTTGAGACACGCCCTCTGGACCGGCTCGGCTCCCGCCCCTCTATCCAGGAGCAGAGCCCCCTGGAGCTGCGCTCAGAGATTCAGGAGCTGAAGGGTGATGTGAAGAAGACTGTGAAGCTGTTTCAGACGGAACCTCTCTGTGCCATCCAGGACGCAGAGGGCACCATCCATGAAGTCAAGGCTGCCTGTCGGGAGGAGATCCAAAGCAATGCAGTGAGGTCAGCTCGTTGGCTCTTTGAGACCCGACCTCTGGATGCCTTCAACCAGGATCCCAGCCAGGTGCGGGTGATTCGGGGGATCTCCCTTGAGGAGGGAGCCCTGCCCGATGTCAGTGCGACTCGTTGGATCTTTGAGACGCAGCCTCTGGATGCCATCCGTGAGATCTTGGTGGACGAGAAGGACTTCCAGCCGTCTCCAGATCTCATCCCTCCTGGTCCAGATGTTCAGCAGCAGCGACATCTGTTTGAGACCTGCGCCCTGGACACTCTGAAAGGGGAAGGAGAAGCTGGGGCAGAGGCTCCACCCAAGGAGGAGGTGATTCCTGGTGACGTTCGCTCTACACTTTGGCTGTTTGAGACGAAACCCCTGGATGCTCCCAGAGACCAGGTCCAAGTGGGTCATCTGCAGCGGGTGGGTCACCAGAAGGGTGAGGGGCTTATGACTGACTGTCTGTCTGGTGATGGCACTTCAGCATTGCCTCTGTCTCAGGGTGTCCCCCAGAATGACGGGTTGAAGGGGGACGTCAAAACCTTCAAGAATCTTTTTGAGACCCTCCCCCTGGACAGTATCGGGCAGGGTGAGCATTCAACCTGTGGAAGTATAAGCAGAACACAAACAACTGATCCTGCTGAGCAGTCCCGGTGCACAGAGTCCCCCGTATATGCCATGCAGGACAGCAGGGGACAGCTCCATGCCCTGACATCTGTCAGCAGAGAGCAGGTAGTTGGAGGCGACGTGCAGGGCTACAAGTGGATGTTTGAGACACAGCCCCTAGACCAGCTGGGTCGAAGCCCCAGTACTGTCGACGTGGTACGAGGCATTACTCGGCAGGAAGTGGTGGCCGGGGACGTTGGCACCACTCGGTGGCTCTTTGAGACACAACCACTGGAGATGATCCACCAACAAGAGCAGCAGAAACGGCAGGAAGAGGATGGGAAGGGTCCAGAAGCTCCCCCTTCTGAGCTCCCCCAAAAAGGCGATGTGCAGACCATCCGCTGGCTATTTGAGACCTACCCCATGAGCGAGTTGGCCGAGAAGCAAGAATCTGAGATCATAGACCCCGTGAGCAAGGCTGAAGCACAGTCGTGCACCTGGATGTTTGGGCCCCAATCTCTGACCCAGATAGAAGGCTCTGGAGAACAGTATCTGCAAACTAGCCAGGTCCAGGCTAGAGACAGACAGACAGACAGACATGTCTTTGAGACTGAATCTCTGCAGGCATCAGGCCAGGCCTGTGGGAGAAGACCTGTAAGGTACTGCAGCCGGGTGGAGATTCCTTCAGGGCAGGTATCTCGGCAGAAAGAGGTTTTCCAGGCATTGGAGGCAGGCAAGAAGGAGACGCAGGAGGCCAGGATAAGCCCTGAGTCCATCCCCACAGGCTCTGTGCACAAATTCACCTGGCTCTTTGAGAACTGCCCCATGGGCTCCCTGGCAGCTGAGAGCATCAGAGGAGACAACCTCCAGGAAGAACAGCCTAAAGGCTCTGCAGATGGTGGAACACCAGAGAGGCAGGAGACAGCAGCCGAGAGAACCCTTCGGACTCTGCACACCACTCCTGGCATCCTGCACCATGGAGGAATCCTCATGGAAGCCCGAGGGCCAGGGGAGCTCTGCCTTGCCAAGTATGTGTTCCCAAGCCCAGGGCAGGGGCGCCCCTACATACGGAAGGAGGAGCTGGTGTGTGGTGAGCTCCCTAGGATTGTCCGCCAAGTGCTGCGTCGGGCAGATGTGGACCAGCAGGGACTGCTGGTTCAGGAGGACACAGCTGGCAAGCTCCAGCTCCACCCACTGAGGCTGCCAGGGCCAGGTGACACCGGGAATATTGAAGATATGGATCCTGCGCTCCAACAGCTGCTGGCTTGTGGGCTTGGAGTCTCTGTGGCCAAGACGGGGCTGGTGATGCAGGAGACAGGGCAGGGCCTGGTGGCCCTGACTGCTTACTCCCTTCAGCCCCAGCTAACCAGCAAGGGCCCCGAAAGAAGTAGCGTGCAGCTGCTGGCCAGCTGCATAGACAAAGGAGACCTGATAGGCCTCCACAGTCTGCGATGGGAGCCACCCGCAGACCCACGCTCTACACCAGACAGTGAGGAGTCCCAGAGGTTCCCCCCAACTGAGAGCATCATACATGTTGCCCCATTAGACCCCACCATGGAGATGGGGCATTTGAGAGTTTCGGGGGCCACACCCTGCCCACCTCCACCTCGGGCAGTTGGAAAAGTGGTCCTTCCAAATGGGAAAGCTGTAGCCCAGGCTCCATTGCAGGAAGTAAGAAAGCAAACAGATACCAGCCCTGCCGGGCAGACGGGGAAGGCAGCCTTAGGAGGGCCAGAGGGAACCACAGCTTCCCCTCAAGGGTCTGGGACCCCAGATCTCCAGGAAGCCATGCAAAATCTGCGGATGGCAACCGCAGAGGCCCAAAGCCTGCACCAACAAGTTCTGAACAGGCATTCACGGGGCTCTGACCCTGCAGCCACCTCCATGCCTAGCCGAGATGTTCCTCTGCAAGCATCAACTCAGCCTGCCACTGGGGCTACCCAAGGCAGCATCAGGCCTGGGGCCAGAAGTGAAGCCGGGATCCCAGCAGCCCCCAGAAAGGTCAGTGGGGACAACAAAGCAGTCCCCAGAGGGCTGCCTGGGGGGTGGGTGACCATACAGGATGGTGTCTATGCTGCTCACCCTGTGAGGACCTCTGACCCACCTGGGGCTATCCAGCTTTCTGAAAAAGAGCCCCAGCCAAGGAACAGGGAGAGTGTGCTCTCTGCCCATGATCTCAGCCCACCCCAGGCACAACCAGGTCAGAGTCCCAGGCCAGGATATCAAGAGCCTGGGGGTCATACACAAAGGGCCTGGGGACCTCTGGGGAAAGTGATGGTCCCAATCTGGCCTGAGGGCCTTCAAGCAGCAGATGCTACCCTGAAGACTGTCCCTCTCACTCACCACACTCCAACATCTAAACCCCAGGCAGCAGGTGCCAGCCTGCACTCCCATAATGCCTCTGTTCCTCCCCCTCCTAATCTCCCAGCTGCTGTGACAGAACCTGACCACCCAGTTCAAGGCCACCACCATGAGGACTCCATCCAGCAGGCCTCCAAGCCCCTGCAGGACCCCCTTCTTCACACTCACAACAGACCTGCTGGACAGAAAACCCTTGAGGGATCAGAAACAAAAAGCTCCAAACCGGAATGCACCATGTCTCCAAGAAAGAAACCCCCAGTGCCTCCCAAGCCTCCACATCTAAACCAAGTCCACCACCCTCATAGGCTGCCCAAGCCCTTGACAGTCTCTTCTGATGTCTCAAAAGCAGGACAAGAGCACAAGCCAGGTGAGCCAGACACAGCCAACCCTCAATCAGCCAAAGCTCCCAAAGCAGCTCCGGAATGCCTGCCTCCAGCCGAACGCTCCAAGGGACAGACCCAGGCCAAGCATCAGCAACTTCTCAGCACCATGGCTTCCAGGCCCGGCAGGGGTCAGTTACCCAGCAGCAACAGCCAGTGCCCTGACTCCCCTAAGGTGAACATTCTCAACAATGACTTCGACCCACCACAAAAGGACTTTAGCTCCCCAAAAGAGCAGCCCACGGTCTGTTCCAAGCAGGAGACTGCTGAGAACCCAGAGACTGTACAAGGTAGCCATCCAGAGCTCCAGGGCCTCCTAAGCCAAGTACAAGCCCTGGAAAAGGAAGCAACCCACAGTGTGGATGTGCAGGTCCTGCGGAAGCTCTTTGAGGGGGTACCCCAGCTGGGAGGGGACACCCCTCAGGTTCCCACTGCACCCCACAAGACTGAGGCCTCAATGGAGCAGGCCTTTGGGGAACTGACTCGGGTGAGTACAGAGGTTGCCCAGCTGAAGGAACAGACCCTGGCCAGGCTGCTGGATATCGAAGAAGCAGTACACAAGGCTCTTAGCTCCATGTCTAGCCTCCAGTCTGAGGTTCACACAAGGGACTGTCCACAGAGAAAGCCAAAAGATCCCAGTGCACACAAGGCCAGTGTCTCCACCAGCAGCAGAACCAGACCTACAGGCTCAAGTCAGGCCAAAGATCCAAATGTAGTCAAAAATCAAGGCAAGGGTCAGAGCCATGCAGAGGAGCAAGGTCAAGCCAAGGTCAGAAATCACACAGAGGCCAGAGGTCAGGCAGCATCGAATGTCCTTCCCTCCAGGAGGCTGGAGACACCAAGAGAAGAGTCCAGCCTCCAACAAGTCTCACCTTCCTGCAAAGGCTCTACCTCCTCCCCCACTTTCATCTCTATCCAATCAGCTACCAAGAAGCTTCCAGAAGCTTCTAGCCCTCAGGGAAGCCATTATATCTCAGGGAAAAGCACACACCTAGCTCAGGACATAGGCCAAGCCCTGCTATACCAGAGAGATATCCAGGACCAGGCTGGGATGATTATCAAGAGCTCTGAGCCCACAGGACAGCAGAAGAATGTTCTGGAATTGCAGACTGGGTCAGCTAGCTCCAAGTCCTATGGAGCCACTAGAACAGTGACTGAACAGTATGAGGAGATGGACCAGTTTGGGAACACAGTCCTCACTTCCTCCACCACCTTTACCCAGCAGGCAGAGCCGCTGATGGACCCCGGCCCACAGCTCCGACTCCACACTTCTCCCTTGCTAAGGCAGTTCCTACACAGCCCCTCCAGGTTCAACAGTGATGTGGCAGAAGCTGAGATAGCCTAGGTTTCCTGCAGCCACATCCAGCCGGCTGCCCTGTGAGTCCCTCTGTCTCCCACCCAGCATGGGTACCTCCCCCAGAGCTCCAGCACATATCGGGCAAGGACCAAGAAGAATGGAGCTCTTCAGAGAGCTGATGGCTGTTTGCCTTATCAGGTCCAGTTCTTGAAAAAGAGACAAGGAAAGTAAAGGCGCCAGTCACAGAGTAACGCTGGACGGGTGGGACAGACAGGACCTGCCAGATGCCTGTGGAGAATGGAGCATGTGCACATGCACATTAGCCCAGCTTACATGTGCACTTGTGAATCTGCATCTCGTTGCCTAAAGTTGGAAAGACACCCCTCCACCGTGTCCCTCCGTCACCAGCCTTTATTTCTTTTATTATGGAATCTGGCTGTCTTAATCCCTGGTGAAGACCAGGGCTGACTGGACTGGACGTGACATTGATCTCTGTTAGAGATTGGGCAGACGGCTCCAGAAAAACTTGGGTGCCTGCCTCCTCACCACCAGTGGTCCAAAGTTCACATAGAAAGAGCTAGCAGTATACAGTGTTCCTAGAAGCTAAGTACACCGCCCTTCCTGCTCCCATCACCCCAACTCTGTATCCCAAATGGAAAAAATATGACCCCCAAATAAACCCAAAGGTGATCCTCTACTGTGTGTGTAAGAGACTGTGTATGTGCCTGCCCCAGAGTCATTGCTCACACGGGAAAACAATCATGACCATCAGGTGCCTGTTCTAACATTAGCAGTACCGACACAGAAGAACCAGTGTTCCCCAGTGTAGGTCAGGGAACAAAAATGCCCGCCACTCCCCTGGTCTGTGATCTCTGCATGCACACACATCCACTACACTCCATATACACACTCAGATACACACACAGTACATACACATACACATGGAAACTACTACTCTCTCTCACACACACAGAGATGTATACCATAGACATGCACACACCACAGACCCAGACCCACACGCTGCTGCCCCCTTTATCTCTGCCTCCCCCCTAATGTTCTTGGGTGTCATTCTAGGAAAAATCTTAAAATCCTGGCCCAGGGGCTGGAGAGATGGCCCAGTGGTTGGGAGCACTGAATGCTCTTCCAGAGGACCTGGGTTCAAATCCCAGCAACCACAATTGTCTGTAACTTCAAGATCTGACACCCTCACACAAACATACATGCAGGCAAAACACTAATACACATAAAAAAATAAATAAATTCTAAAAAAAATCCTGGCCCAGAATGGAAAAGTAACCCCATACAAGCAGGGAAGGGAGGTAGGAACATTCCTGCTAGAATTCCTATGCTCAGAATTGCTCAGCCATTTCTCGTTCACCTGTACTCTTGGCACACAGCAGGTCCTGTGAGCCAAGGAGGGAGGTGTTTTTGGGAAGGGAGCAATCAGATCCTGGCTGGAAAATGCAATGACTTGGTGAAAACCTTTTTCCCTCTTTCAAAAACCACTGAACAGTCTATGCCAGGTCCACTGTAGGGCACAGGGGTGACAAAACTCCAGGGGAGCTGCCGTCAGGAAGCTGGCTTTGCATGAGGAGAGGGAGAGGGAGAAAGATGACATCAGAAAGAGGGTGATGTGCCTAACTGAGCTGTCTTTCCACTCAGGAGACATGAGTCATAAGTCATGGCAGTGTGACCATGACAAAGAATAGTCTCAGAGAGGAGGCTAGTGTGGGCCTCCATAAGGAAGAAACATCTGATATCTGAATGTCAAGAGAACAGGACTCACAGAGTGAGTAGTGTGAGCAGGTAATCTCAGCATTTGGGAAGTGGAGGCAGGAGGATCAGAAGTTCAAGGTCATCTTTGGCAACTAGTAAGTTTGAGGCCGGCCTGAGCTACATTAGACTGTCTCAAAACCAAGAGTGTGGGAACCAGATATGGTGGTGCATCCCTTTAATTCCAGTACTAAGGAGGCAGACACAGCAGATCTCTGTGATGGGCCAGCCTGGTCTACACAGCCAATTCTAAGTCAGCCAGGGCTACACAGTGAGACCCGGCCTAAAATATGGGGGGGGGCGGACAGGGAGTGGGGGTGTATGAGGATATAGCTCAGCAGTGCCTTGTTCAGCTAACATGCACAAGGTCCCAGTAAATCAATCCTCAATACCACAAAAAATAAAATACCTGTGCAGGAATTCCCATGTTCTAGATCCCCCACTTTGTCTCTCCCCTCTACCTTTCACAGGCCCAGCAGCTTAACACATGAGTGTCTTCAATGTCCTCATCTGTAAAATGGGCATGGTTGTGGTACCTACCATGTGAAGACTGTGAATTAATAGGTGTTGAGTACTTGAAGCTAAGCCTCTGCCTGGCATTCATTCTTAGTACTAAAATTTAGGGAAGGCT
>CABHPQ010000135.1:0-14902 GCA_902168405.1 Peromyscus aztecus
ACATAGGGACTGACAGCTGCAGATTTCTGCCCCACTACTTAAACTTCTATTAGAGCCTTTTTTTTTCAGTCTGGTGTACAATAAGTCTTTAGACTATGAACCAATGTACAAAAGGTAGACACAGAACATTGTTATGGAAACAATGTGTCCCTGTGATTAACACACAGGGTCCTAAGTAAATTCTGCTTACTTACAATTTTATGTAAGGTGGCTTGGTAATGTGTGTATATTGAGAATGATAACTAGTATATTCAATTTTCTGAACCAGACATCTGTCCGTGGAATCATTAAACTTATTTCTGTATAGAAATCTGCACACAAGTCCATAGAAACAAAATACAAGGCAAACAGGGTAGCAGCTTAATTAAAGCACCTCTGGATTCATTTCATAGCATGCCAAGTGGAGCAACACAAGAATTAAAAGTCTAGAACATTCCCCAGTACACGTGTAGGAATGCCAAGAGTTTTAAAACAGCATTTAAAAGGGTACCTTCATTTTTACATAAAGTTCGAACATCTAAATACATTAGTTTCTGCTAATAGTAGGGAAAACCTGTGCCACCCAGAGACTAAACAGCTGGTGAACAGAATAAACATTTGAAAGACTTCATGAGTTTTATTGTTGATATATTCATTCTTTCTTGTCTTATGTTTATATTTGAAATAATAAATAATGATTGAAATATTTAAAAGGTTCTTCTGTAAGCTTTCTAACAAAATCAATGTTAAACTATGGAGATATGTTTATGCTAATGAGATTTTGGGTATTTCTGTACAGTTCTTTTTCAGTATTTCAATTTTCTTTTTCAAATTGTCCTCTGTATTTTGGACTTTCTTCTCCAAAGCAAAGTGAAATTTACTGTTCCGTTCAACTTGAGAGGGCCTTCTCAAAATCTTAGATAGATTTCATGAGTGCATCTATTTGTTTAACTCTATCATCATTAATTTTTTTTTAAAGGTGAATTCTTTCTCAGAAATTTCAGCTCCCTCTAAATTTTGGATTGCATCTTACTCAGTGTTTTGAGGAGGGACATGAGTGGAAAATATGTTCTATTCTTTGTGTTTCTTTGTAATATTCATGAATCTGTTCAAGTTGGTTCATTTTTCAGTCTTCATTTAACTTCTTCTGAGTTTATAGGAATGTTTTGTTTCCGGTGACTCTTCCTGGAGTGGGTCTGCATGAGGTTCAGCAGTGAGGACTCACAGTCAAACATGGTGTTGTCAAGTGGGGCTGCTGATGCGATTCCAACTTCTCTATGTGCTAATAGGAACAAGTTTGGGTCTTCATGATGAGTTGTAGTTAGAGCAGCGTTCAGAGTAACTTTTGGGTCACAGGAGCATAGACTCCCAGTCCTGCATTGACGACAGGGACCTCTAAAGTCAAAACCGTAATCATACACTGAACTTTGAGACCCCGCCTAGACCCAATGTCCCAGGCTCTCAAGGGAACTTAGCCCCACTGGAGCTGAATCAGATGTAGCACTGACTTCAAAGGTGACTTTGACTAGAGGTCCATCACTGGTGGTCAATCGTTGGTGGTTGTTGTCCTCACTGGAGTAGGAACTGGCTGGTTGGACACAATGCTTGATGAGCTTTGCTGTTCTTCAGCAGGTTCTCTGCTATTGATCCAATCCCCACTCACTCAGATTTCTTCATCTTCTATCAGTGCCATCACTCACCCTCTGCCCATATCTCAGGACTCTTCTCTCACCTCCATTCTGCTCACCTCCTATGCTAAAGCTTTACTGAGAAATGGTATTTTAGAGAGCGCAGCAGACTTTATTTTGGGCCACCAACCAGTTCCCAAATCATGACACAGAGACT
Organism: Peromyscus aztecus; assembly: GCA_902168405.1. Taxonomy (NCBI): domain Eukaryota; kingdom Metazoa; phylum Chordata; class Mammalia; order Rodentia; family Cricetidae; genus Peromyscus; species Peromyscus aztecus. The sequence goes on from CABHPQ010000135.1 coordinate 1,825, forward strand.
TATTAGTTATGAATGCATGACCTTATCTTAGCTCCTTTTTAAAATTTGTTTCTCTTTATCTGTATTTTGCATCTGGTCTTTTACCTTTCTGTCTATCTTACTTTCTGTCTCCACGGCTGGCTGGCTGGCAGCTGCCTGACTTCAGGCCCCAGGTTTATCTCTCGGTCTCCCTCCTGCTCTTTTCTCTTCTCTCTCTCTCTCTCTCTTTTTTTTTTTGTCTAGATTTCTTCTACTTATTCTCTCTGCCCATCATCCCCATCTAGCCATCTACTACCTAGCTATTGGCCATTCAAATTTTTTATTAGGCCAACCAGGTGTCTTAGGCAGGCAAGGTGAAACAAATGCAATGCATTATTACATAAATAAACAAATGCAGCATAAACAAATGTGACACACGTTTACATTGTTAACAAAGGTAGTTAATAAATGTAACACACTTGAACATAGTTAAAGTAATATTCTGTAGCGTAAACAAATGTAACACATCTTTGTCTAGTTAAAATAATATTCCACAAAAGGAGAATGTATGGGGATTTTTTTCACTATGAAAGTGAGCTTTCATACATTTTTTGTTTACATTATTAACAAAGGTAGCATAAAGAAATGTAACACACTTTCACATAGTTAAAGTAATATTCTGTAGCATAAACAAATGTAACACATCTTTGCCTAGTTAAAATAATATTTCACAAAAAGAGAATGCCTAGGGATTTTTTTCACTATGAAAGTATCTCTGCTTATGACAAAAAGATGGCTTGAAGACTATATACCCTTTATAAAATTCTACTATAAGAAGTTCGTGTTGTTCTGTAAGCATTTTTCTTTTGCATCAGTTAAATCTGGAAGTACAAAATGATCAAAGCACTAGAATGAAATATGCATTTATTTATTTTCAGTTGATTTCTTTTCTTCTTACAAACTATACTTACTACATTTGAAGGTGAAAGTACTAGCTATGTTTTCAAGATGTGATTTTCCTCGGTAGAATTATGTCATGGGAAAACACTATGGATATCCATCAAAGTGAAACCTACAAGGACATGAGAGCCCATTATTAGTGAACATTGTTTGTAACCTTCCGATGGCTTCAGCGCGTCTGTCACAGAATGGCAAGAGGAATGGGAGATTAAAGCACATCAACCCTCAAAATTAACATCGCTCTATAAATGATGGCTTTGGTACAGTCTCAAACAGTCTATTTCTTTCATTAAAACAGTGAATTATTATAGCCTCCAATCTTCGTAATAAAATGTTACAGTGGGTTCAAGTTCAGGAAGGTCAACCTTCGCTTCAAGTTAACATTATTGATTGAAACTTGCTAAAGCATCCTGGCAGAGAGATGCAGTAACTTTGGTCAGGAAACTAAGCTGCTGAGCAAACCCCTGTGGTTCTCCTACTATATGTGGATTGTACACCTTTTCCCACAACAGAAAGCTCCAAGAAATTAGTGATAGATGAGTTGATATCTACTGGCACTGGCAAATGTCAGCATAGTATTGTACAACCCTAATTCAAATGCTGGTAGCACAATTGCAGTTATGTTTTTACTTACACTTTAATTTTGTAAAGAAATATTCTACTTATTCATATTCTGAAGCACACAGTTTAAAATGAAAAGATTGGTTACTAGGTTTAAAAACCATATAGTATATTCTTTGTTGGTCCAAACTGGTTGATATGTTTGTCCTTTTTAATTGTTTTGGCTGTTCAAATTACCTCCCCCACTTTTCTCAAGGCTAGTGAAATAAAGAGGAATACCAGCATGAAGGCTGCAATTTGCTACAGTGGAAGAGGGTTTTTCTTTTGCCATACTGACTGTTACAGTTAAAGTGTGCATGTGTGACCCTAGCAATTTCCACTAAATGTACTTGAAATAGTGAAAACTATACACCAGACAAAATATCATAGCAATAAAAGCCTCTAGCTTTTGTATTGCCTAAAAATATAGACCCATTATTCAATTTATGTCAATTTCTGTTATTAATGACAATGATTGACAGAGTTTATTGGATTCTTTGATTAAAAATTATGAGGAGAATTTAAGACTATGAAACGACCCCACCCACCAATGACTTCATGCAGAATATACTATTTAGATAATATCCCTTTGTGGTGGTTTGCTTGTTTGAAATGTTTATTTGTGGAACAGTAGACAACATTTAGAAGTAGGTAAGTAGGTGATTGAGAGAGAGAGAGAGAGAGAGAGAGAGAGAGAGAGAGAGAGAGAGAGAGAGAATTTGAATGATATACCAAGCATGAGACCTGAGTAACCACAAAAAATAGTCAAACTCACATTTTAAAACTGAAATAGAACTATTGAACTCTCTCTGTGAATCACTCTCGGGAAAATGAACATTCCTATAATTGAAATGATCATGTGTTTTTTGACCCTTCTTTAGTAAGTTTTATATTACGTACGCATCAAGCAATCATGGAAGCAATTATGGTCACTTGTCCTGGGGCTGCCATAGCCACTAGCTGACACTTGATTGTCATTTGGTAATTACCTTGGCACTCCCAACAACTCCCCAGTTTCATTTAAGCACAGCAGCCACTACAAGTGAAGTCTCCTTGGCAGTACAAGTAAATACATAACTACTTCACAACTTCATATAGTTGCTGTCGGTATACCTAGGGTATAGGGATATATATGGTGAAAAGCGGCTTCTGAAAGGCCTGCACACAAGTCAAATTGGAGATGAAATCTTCGCAATTAGCCACTCAGCTCCCTTTGAAATCATCAAAAAATATCCTAAGTAATTGTGTTGATAGAGGCATTGCCAACTTTTGGATTTTTTCAAGTCTTTGAAGTCTGACTTTGCAGAACAGATTGTAAGTCTCTGGCCCATTACACACCTGCGGAGATTTTGGTGCTTTATTTCTCCTGGGTGAAACTGCAGAAGCCCAAACTCTGTTAATCACTGTCAGAACCAGTTGTATAAAATGCCAAAATGCAGCGAACCAAGCATTTTATAATAAATATGACAACGCAGTCAGAATGTTGTTCTGTTAGGCTTGTTATTTGTGGTAATTTTTCATTTATAATCTTTGAAAGGAAAGCAATCTAAGGCTCTTTTCAGAAAAAAATGTTAACCATGGGGAAGAAATAACCATATTGTATAAATAAGACTCTAAGTACTTACAAAAAATTTAAGTCAGGCAGAATTAACAAACTTAATTTAAAGGTAGGATTTACTTTCAATAACCTTAAGATGAGGTACATTAAAACTAATTTTAATATCAATATTTTATGCTGCTTTATGAACATGCCGAAGAATTAGCATTTTTGCTTTATTTATTTATTTATTTTTTAATGGTTTTTCGAGACAGGGTTTCTCTGTGTAGCTTTGCGCCTTTCCTGGAGCTCACTTGGTAGCCCAGGCTGGCCTCGAACTCACAGAGATCCACCTGCCTCTGCCTCCCGAGTGCTGGGATTAAAGGCGTGCGCCACCAACGCCCGGCTAAACTTTTTTTTTTTTTTTTCCGATGCATAGATGCATGCATCAGGGGACTCGAACCCGGGACCTCGGGGACCGCGGGCGGCGCCCCTAGCCTCTGCGCCACCGCTCGGGTTCACTGCTTTATTATTTTATATCAAAGGTGTATTCTATAATTTTTTATTCTAATTGGAATTAGACGTTTTTATTTAATAAATCTGTGTAATAATTGCAGTATAGAATATGATAGTTTTATTTTTCTACTAGTGCTTTTAACGGAAATGGACATTGGATAAGTATCTGAAATTATTACAGACTGAGGCTGAGGGATAGCTCTTCAATTGAGGAAACTTGCAACTCTTGCAGAGGACCTGTGTTCGGTTCCTAGTATCCCTGTCAGATGGCCTTCAACCTTCTGAAGCTCACATTCCAGATGTTCAGACACTGTCGTGGCCTCTGTGAGCACCAAGCACGCACATGGGACACATACATACCTACAAGCAATTCACTCACACATATAAAATAAAAGTAAATAGTGAAAATAATTACAAAAAATTATTACAGATACTTATGTTACTGGCTTGCCTTAAAACATACTCAAACATGTATTTCCGATGACTTTTTAGAAGCAAACATTGAGTGTCAGAGGGAACAAATATAATGTAAAATTATGTTCTCAGATTAATTTATATATAAAGTTAAAATTAAAAAAATATTTTAATACCTTGTACCGCATAAAATAAACCTTAAAATGGGTTAAAGAGTCAATTTTATAAATGTAGAAACCATAAAAATTTACTTAAAGTCAACCTTTATTTCTAATACCCAATAAATAAGAAATATACCTTATTATTTCATCTATACAAATACTTATTTACACCCTTGTCACACTAAGGTAATACACAGAAGAGCTTCAAAATAAATAAAATGCATTTTTAAGGTTCCAGAATTTTACACATCAATGTGAGTGATACCAGACTAGTGAGCCCAACCTTTCTATGTACTCCATAAAGTTCACACAATATTGTAATCATCTATTCCATTATATTGTATGTGGTCCCACAATAGTGACAATGCATATTTGCAATTATATTATTTGTACCCAGGTAATTGCCTAGAACGTAGTATGGGATCAATAAATCCGTATCCTGAGAGATATATAGGAGACAAGATGAAGAGATAATTGAAATAAAAGCACTCTAATGTATTTTCAACAAAAATAACTTACGTATCATTTCCTGTCTCCTTAGCAAAGACGCCTGCTCAACTCTTATATTGCAATTAATAAAGCTATTAACAGCTGAATTTTGTGTATGACTAGAACTCCTGAATACTCATAACTTTTTAGTTCCAAGCTTCTTCATTGTACATCACTAACAATTGTTCACTTGTGATAGAGAGATATTGTGTCCTTCACAGACCACTGGCTTCTGAAGATCTAATTTTATCTTCAACAATAGTGACATGGAAGAGCATAAAGTACAGTGTTGGAAGTGGCACTTCAGATTACAGAAGAATGGGCTAGCACAATGTGGATTAGTATTATTTTCAGATATTTTCTTGAAGTGGAGTTTTAATTTTCCCTGTGGCAATAGGAGAAGTAATTGATATCTCATGAATGAGAATAGCTAAGACTTATGTACACATTAGGAAAAGGGCAGCTGACAATGGTAAACCTACATTTATATTGCCTCCTCGCACATTTACAGACATATACCCTTGCTTTCTAGAAATGCTAATCTAAAACTAAAAATTTCTGGGCATTGCTCTGAAACAGTCAATACCAATTGACTTTTATACTTAGTTTTTGTGATGATAGCAGTTACCAAAGAGAAACAGCATTCTCAAAAGTTCTCATTTATTCCTCTTTTCAAACACATTTTTCCCCTTCTCAGTTATTTTTTTTGGTAGTTTTTTGTTTGTTTGTTTTTTTTGTTTGTTTTGTGTGTGTGTACACACGGTAGCTATTTCAAGCTATTTCAATAAAGACTAATCATTCTTTGGACTTAACTTTCTTTTCTTTCCTCTATATGTGGAACATCAAAATAAACTTCTAAGGAGTCTTGGGTAGTATCTGTGCAATACAGAGATTGTCCCCTCCATAAATCTTTTCCATATATATAGTGTACATTTTCAATGATGGGAAATTCAAGGTCAGATGAGCAAAGTTCATACCATTCACTTTGATAGAATTGGGTTTTACAACCAAATCTACAACCAATTTTACAACCAATCTGTTGGTCCCAACCACAGTTTATAGTAAATATAATATAATATAATATACATACAAATATAAAAGATGACAACAATGACAAAAACACATTTAGAATTAGATACTTAATGAAACAATTTCTGGCCTACTAAAACTGAATGCATAAAATTTTCTATCTGCCTTCATTTAAGAAAAAATAAAATATAAAACTTGGCTCTTAATTCTTTGTCAATATAATTTTGCATATGAACCATCTGCACTACAAAAAATTTAGGATCCTATTTCCTAGGCAATTAATTATATGATATTTATATGCTGTATTTAAAATAGTTAAATAAATGTACTCAATATATTTCCTTGTTATTTTATACACTTCAATAGCCAATTCTAATGTACCCATTTAAATATAATAAACCAATCACTGTATACATAATGTATTCAGCTTTTATTCTAACAAGCTCATATATATTATGTAATTTACTCTGCAAAACAACTTTATAAGATAAGTGTTACTGTCATAGTGTTTTATAAGAAACAAAACTAACATCAGCCAAGGATCATCCTCATTCACATCAGGATCATCCTCATCAGAGAGTTTTGCAGTCTTAAAGGGTGTGCTCTGGCTGGTCATACATGCTTTTTCAACTGTATGCATGTTATTTAGCTGCCCTTGAGTTTTAACATAGCACTACTAACAATGCCCCCGTTGGGATGTAGTACCTGAAGTCACCATGCAATATTTTAAAGCAATCACACAGCAGGGACCAGAAGACAAGACTTCTGTATAATTAGTAGCAAAGTTAACTAATTGGTTTATTAATTATTCGAACTTCTTGAAACATCATTTTATTAACCTCATTGGAAATGTAGTGGAAGTAGGAAATTGAAGTAAAACATGTTAGGAATGTTATCTAAGAAAGAAAATTTTAACAAGAAAATGAGGACATTGAACAAAGTAGAAAACACAGAATGATTTTGGGATGTAACAGTTCTTACAGTGCTGAGAAGTACAGTGCTCAAAATAATTTTTAGGATTTTAAAAGGACACATTATTTGTAATTTATGTGTGTTTCCTTAGGACAATAGATATGGAATACTTGTGTTTTGAATGGAACATATTTTTTGTTACTGACCATATTAGATATAGGAATTTCTTGCATTTATCTTAATTTTGTGGGACACACCTTAAAATTTACTCAGTAATGAATATTTTGCATTCCAAATTATAAACAACAGACATTCTGAAAGTATTACCATATAAAACACAATACCACAAAACAAGAATTTAATGAACTAGAAGAACTAAATTATTTTTAATAATCCAATTTTGAAATGCTAATTTCTGGAAAAAGCTTCCTTTGTTCAAGTAAATATTTTGTAGCATTAAAACATTGACTGAATTCACACTACCTTTAGACAAGAGATGCTCGTTAATGAATCCACTCATGTTTCACTAAATTTTCTATTGTTCTGCGGTTTTTGTTTTTTACCTATAATAAAATGTTATAATAATGAACATGATATTTAATGAGGAATGCAACAAATATTTAGAGATCTACATATTTATGTGACCTTCTTTTGTTCAAAAATTCTATTATTTACTGCTTCCATGTTGAAATTTTGTTTTGTATTTTGTGACAAACAAAAGTATGATTAGTGAAGCTGTAAAGTTCTCATGGTAGCTGCCTGTGTTTCCAAGATAGCAGCATTAGTGCCTACAGAAGCAGTTAATACTGTTTATCATTAGTGACACAGGCTGGGAAGGACCTTCACTGGCTTTTATCTTTCACCTTGCCAACATTTAGTTGATGAGCATTCTGATTTAAATTCATGAGTGATGCTCCAGGATTTATATGCATTTCACATGGACAATCACACAGGTAAACCCATCCTGCTGGTGGAGACTAATTAAAATCACCCTAATATTCTAATTCTGGACCTCCCTGGAAAAACCATTGCTTTATATTTAATGTCAAACGTGCCCATTGAAAACATGAATTAAAATACAGCTTACCCCATTCTTGTGTTAGAAAATCCTCACTGCATTACGCTGCAATTTGTCCAAGGCTCATGCCAAATAATGAATGTAAGACGTCTACCTATGAATATTTAACTTAAATTTCATAAGTTACTGGAGGTTTGAAACAAGAAAATTCCAATGACAGAGCACAGACAAAGTGGATTAATCACTTCTTCCTACGTATTTGTTTTGGAAAGTGAGAATCCAGTGACGATGCCAGAAATACTCAGTAAACACCAAACTTGAGGTCAGCTTTATTTGGGAATCTGATCTAAAATGTAAGCTGCCTTTGATGTTGGAAGATATTTTGTTATTTAGAGTGTATTGTGACTGTCAAAAAGAATAATTAGTATAGCATTGTGAGTCTCCTTCTTCCTTGAGGATCTTAGGCCATCATCGGTCCATGATGGTGGAAAAAGCAGAAGTAGGGAACATGGTTCCCACAGCTGTGGATACGATGGAGATAGCCCTCCAGGACAGACTTCAATGAGACAACTCAACTTTATTCCAGAGTATAGGGGATATATAGGATTAGGAAGCCTGGGGTCAAAATTTGCTTTAAGCGGTAGACTCCTATCATATTGCTGGATAAGGGGGAGTATGGACCTATTGAAATGGCTAGAGCATCAACTTAATTATCATGTGGATGGCAGGGGAACAGCATTTGCAGGGAACTATGTCAAGGGTTGTCCTTGAGATAGATCAGACATCCAGGCCTAGAGATATCCTCCAAATAAGGGCAGATGTAGAGCAGGCAGTCTCACTGGGGAGGGAGTCCATGTTGTGAAGCTTGGAGAAAGCTGTCAGGCCAGGGCAGACTGTAACCTAAAACCAGCAGGGCCTCCCAATATAGCATAATGCGGCTTGCTTAGCCATCAGCAGGGAAGCTTTCTCCTGCAGCAGACGGGCACAAAAACAGAGACCCATAGATAGACATTATGCACAGAGTGAGACACTTTGGAACCCATACTCCTAAATAGGATCTCTCCATCAAATTTCTCCCCTCAGGGATCAGGGAACCTTGTGGAAGAGGAGGAGGAAAGATTATTAGACTCAGAGGGGATGGAGGACACCAAGCAAACAAGACCTTTTAAATCAACATGAGTAAAGAGACTGAGGCAGCAAGCACAGGATCTGCACAAGTCTGCATCAGGTCCTCTGTGTATACATTATGATTTCCAGTGTAGTGCTTTTATGAGATTTCTGAGTATGCTAACATGTAGGTCTCTGATTCTTGTGCCTTCTCTCCAGCTCTTTTCCTTCCGTTTTTTTTTCCAACTCTGTTGTGTTAGTTTATATTTTACTTTTGTATATTTTATTTAGTATATTTTATTTCATTATCATCCCTTAAAAACCTGCTTCTTTTCTTTTTTTTTAATTAAGAAAAAAATTCCATTCATTTTACACACCAATCAAAGATCCCCCTCTTCCCTCCTCCCAATCCACAATGAGGCAAGGCCTCCCATGAGGAGCCTGGCACATCCAGCAGAGGCAAGCCCAAGCCTCTCCCCCTGCCTCATGGCTGTTGGAGGTGTCCCATCAGAGGTAGTGGGCTCCAAAAAGCCCACTCATGCACCAGGGATGGATTCTGATCTGACCACCAGGGCCCCCCCCCACCCCCAAGCAGATCAGGTTACACAACTGTCTCCCTATGCAGAGGGCCTAGCACAGTCCATGCAGGCTCCACAGCCATTGATCCAACTTGCATGAGTTCCCACTAGCTTGGTTTGGTCGTCTCTGCACGTTTCCCCATCATGATCTTGGTGCAATTGCTCATAGAATCCATCCCTATTCTCTCTTCGACTGGAATCCTGGAGCCCTGCCTGGTGTTTGGCTGTGGATCTCTGCATCTGCTTGCATCAGTCACTGGAGAAAAGCTCTGTGATGACAGTTAAGGTGTTCACCGATCTGGTCACTGGGTTCAGTCACTTCAGTTCAGGTGCCCTCTCCACTATTTCTAATAGTCCAAGCTGGAGTCATCTTGCTTTCTCTGTATCTGGCTAGTGACTCCTGACTCAGTCCTTTCTCTTCCCAGAATACTTCTCATCTGCTTGCCCGCCTATACTTCCTGCCTGGCTCCTGGCCAATCAGCGTTTTATTTATCAACTAATCAGAGCAACACATATTCACAGCATACAGAAAGACATCCCACAGCATATATTAATTGTCTTAGAACCATTTATCAAAACGTTATAGAAAACTAGATGAAGGTACATATGTAACACTCTAGACTATCTATTATATTCAGTTGGTTTATGCATACAGATTTATCACATTTATCAATTTGAACATGTTGTGTATTGTATTGTCCTGATATGGACCTTAGGTATTCAAGGGTAAATAATCTTTTAAATGATTCAGTTTTCTCATATTTTGTTGAAGATTTTTGCATCTATATTTATCAATGATATTGACTTGTACTTTTCTCTTGTGCTGTCTTCTTTACTCATTTGAGCATCAGGGTGAAAGTGTCCTCTGAGGATGAGTTTATAATGAATTACTCCTTTAAAATACTTTTTATATAATTTAATAAGAATCCATGTTTGTTCTTAAAATGTTTGGTAAAATTCGGCAGTGTTCCCATCTGCTTTTTTGTTTAGGTTAATTTATTTGACTGATTCGACAGTTAGGTGGTTCAAAGCTATTATCACTGCAGATGATGGAATGCAACAAGACAAATTAACGTATAGGCATGTGATACTAAGCAGTATAAGTTACTTATATTTATAACAGTTGTGATGTAAATAGTTGGTTTGAATATTTAAAGTGTAAAAACAAAGTGAGATTGTAGATTTGTGTATGTGTACCAAGTTTTACAAAAATTGCTTAAGTGTTCCTGACAAATATTTTCCCAGCTAAAATCTATGGTAAAATTAGTCACTCTAAGTAGCACTGCATCCATCCTAAGTTTAGTTCTGAAGTAATTCATTCTCCTTACATTGGATGTCATTTGCTCTATACTGTTGGTTTTAGATGAAAGTAAAAATGAATGTTTTAAACTTTCCTAAATTACTAAAGAAAACAGGCTTTGATAGTAGAAGTCAGGTGTTTCATTTCCTCTTGAAAATTGATCTGAGTTCACTCTAAATGGTTTCTAGGCTTGGAAAATGTAGACGAGGGATGCAAAATCTTTGACTTTCATGTTCAACTCTCAAACATTGCATTTTAATGTAATTTTGCTCTTACTTTAATGATATCAGCTGGATAATCTCATTTCTTTTTGCAAAAGAAAAGCCTCAGAGTGAAGGCAATAGCCTTTCATAATAACAAGACACTCTATAAATCAATATAAATAACCTTCAAAGGGATCTGAATTCACGGGATCAAAACATTGTGACCCACGAGATTGTTTTCTTTTTTTTTTTTTTCATCAACAAAAAATGCATTTTATTCAAGTTGTTATGTTTTGGGGGCTCCATTAAATTCATTTTGTTTTCTACTGGCAACAGTTCCACTCTAAAGACAAAAACGTTGCCTTTTATTCCGTAACTGGAGTGGAGGCCATTTTCAGCTTTCAGCTTTGATCCTTTACTGCCGCCCATCCTATTCTCTGACATCTTTTGAAAAAGGCATGTTCTATGCAAGAAGGCTTTGGCAAACATTTCTATTTTTCAATCTGTTTGAAGAAGTCAGTAACGGCTGAAGGACTGCTTCTAGAAAATACATTCAATGACAAACAAGGTGTTCAATCCCTTTCCAAGGAACAGAGTTAAAACTTCTCCCCATTTTACACAAAGTCTCTGTGGCTATAAACAAACTATTACAGAATACTAAATATTGGTTTGAACTATCAGAAGTATTTAGTTTTAAAAGGAATAAAGATTTAATATGTAGAAATAAGAGGTGAAAATATGCAGGTAATCCAGTAACAAAAATGTAGATAAAAGATGTATTTGCTTGACCTCATTGAAGTGAGAAAGATAACCCTAGCTTTTTCATGTGTATTATTTCATATACATTTCTATTTTGTTTTATACACAATACAACTTATAAAAATTTCATTCTTTGTTGATTTCATACAAATACACAACATACTGTATTAATACAATCCATGTAATTTTGACCTTGAATATCTGCCACAGAAATCAGAATTCCATTAGCTTGCATTTTATTTCAAAGTTAGAGTTTATCCTTCACTTCTCACAAATATGAAGTTTTTCTCCTCTAAATATTTGTTGATATTTTACTTTTAAATTTTAAATTTTTATACAAATTAAGAGGTTTATTTATGGTGTTTTTGTGAATACTCAATTTTGATTGATTTATGTCCTTGGCCTCACTCCAATCTTGTATATCCACTGTAAGCTTCCACCTTAATATTCCACTCTACTGATGATCACATGTTATTACTCTCCTCACAGCTTTCTGTCAATGCTTCCTTTCTGCCATCTCATGCAAATAGATATGATATATATATGCATGTGCATTTAATATGTAAATATTTATATATAATACACATATATAAATGTTTATGCATAAGCAATATTAACTTAGTCAATAATTTATGATTAATCAGACTACTGAATTTTCCTTATAATTCTATACATAAACAATTTTATTTCTTCTCATGTTAACTATTAGGGTAACTTTCAGATACTTATGTATACTTAGGAAATTATTTTTCTTTTACATTTTTTCCTAATTCAACTGATTTCTAGTATTAAAATGGATTTTTGTCCAACTAATGTAATTTAGCACATTGTTTGACTATAAATTCTTTGATGAATAATTATTTCTGAGTGATTTTATTGTTTCAATTTTGAAGACTGTCTCACTGAAAAGTCCCATCATGCTTCCAGATGTTTCAGGAATGATATTACCTCATAAAATTCTATGGAAATTTTCAATGTTATAAGATAAATCAACCTGTTTTTCAGGAAGTAATACTATTGTATAATTTCAAAAGTTCTATAAAGAGGTTCTATTTCATCAAATATTGGATATACTTAATATGATGTCTGAAACACTTGCATGAGAATAGAAAAGGTCATCTTTTAGTGAGTGTTTGTTTTTTTTTTTTTCCTGAATTTTTTTTGATGTGCTTAAGTGCCCAGATCTACTTTAGCATGTAGCACAGGCATGCATATTTCACAATGGGTGTGGTTACATTTTCTCTTTTTAATTGATGTACAAGAGCTCATATTATTCTTAATACTCTTATTAAAATACACATACATCTAATGTGATTTCTCATCAGATAGGTCTTTCTCATGTTCTAATCTTTAAGAAACAGAAGTCTTAAGTTAAATATATTGGAATTTATTGATCTTTTCCTCTAGGAAAGGGAAGGCTAAGAGCTGATGCATACCAATATTTCCTTGTATTCTCTAAACTAAGCTTAGGCACTTTCTAGTTATGGTGAAGAGAGAGAGAGAGAGAGAGAGAGAGAGAGAGAGAGAGAGAGAGAGA
>CABHPQ010000135.1:17157-28105 GCA_902168405.1 Peromyscus aztecus
AGAAAGAAAGAAAGAAAGAAAGAAAGAAAGAAAGAAAGAAAGAAAGAAAGAAAGAAAGAAAGAAAGAAAGAAAGAGAGAGAGAAAGAAAGAGAAAATACTAAGTAGGGTATAAACATGCCTAATATGTTTTTTTATTTGTGGTACAGGAAACAGAGCTCTCATGGATAAAGCAATACGAATTTGTTTATTCTGGAGCTAAATACTTATCATGGCTGGGACCATGTATTTAGATTGCCTGAAATCCTGTGTTTCTTGATTTCATGTGACTTTTTTCTTTCTTTTCTTGTCCTTCCTTCCTTCCTTCCTTCTTTCTTTCCTTCCTTCCTGTGGATTCCTGTGCCAAAGGCCTCAGATGTCACCTGACAACATTCTTAGCAGATGGAGTCGTAGGAAGTAGGGGCTTGTTCACATATTCTAACATTTATTTGGTATAAGCAAAGTTTAGATCATGTATAGAAGCAGGCAATAAATAGCTATTCATTGAGATAAATACAGCCTAAAACACTTTGGTTGTGTGCATGCAATATCCTAATCTCTACATATCATTAAAGTTATAATCAACCAATCAGCTTTGTAGTCACAGCTCCTTTTAGGAACATTTGTTCATCCAAAGTAGGTATTTGAAGACATGTTTCCCTACCAAATTATCCATTTGTCTCTGATACCATATTATCATTATTTACTTTATATTGTGTTTTTATTCTTAGCTTTTTAAGGAGAAGATAATATAAACAAATTAACAATATAAATTAGTATAAAGAAAATATAAATCTATCTCTGTAAATCATTTTAAGTTATCTATTATATTTTCTCCTACATATATATTTCTGTATAAGTTTTAAACAGTTTTTAAGTTTAAATCAGTTCTATGGTTTGTATTTAGCTAAAAATTTTCATATTATTTTCAAAGATAAATGTGAATAGTTTTAAATATGTGTTTGTCTTTTTCCTAATGGAAAATAAATAATTATCTGAAATATTAGATAATATAGCTTTGAGTGGCAGCACAGGACATAGGCATCTTCATGGCCTTCAGTGGGGACACTGACCATGGACTTTAACCCATCCCAACCCCCCCCAAAGAAGTAGCAACATAGATAGTCATTCAAAGATAACTCTTAAAAATGGTGAAAAGAATGCTGAAGTGGAGTTTCCCACAATTAATGGCTCCTGGCAGGGGTATAGGTGGTGGTGAGGGACTCAGTTTTCTTTAAGGGACTGGCAACTGGGAGTTAACCATGTTCCAGGGTGTATATGGGCAACACAAATTACAAATTGGACTTTGGACTTTTCTTCTTCTTCTTCTTCTTCTTCTTCTTCTTCTTCTTCTTCTTCTTCTTCTTCTTCTTCTTCTTCTTCTTCTTCTTCCTCCTCCTCCTCCTCCTCCTCCTCCTCCTCCTCCTCCTCCTCCTTCTGCTTCTTCTTTTTTTTGGGGAAGTCACAGGGTGACCAGTTGGACCTAGTTGGACTGGAGTTTGAGTGTGATCTGGGTCCATGATGTAAAATTCTCAAATAATCAATACAAATATATGAAAACAAAAATGGAGTTCATTGCAAAACTTCAGGGCTCAATCCTAATTAGTATACCTATATCAATCCCTCAGAGGTTCAGGAACATCACAGAAGAGGGCAAAGAGAGAAAATAAGAGTCAGAGGATGGGCAAAGAGTCCTACAAAATACTGTCTTCTGGACATGCCATGGCCACTGCACTCATAAACACACACAAGACATGTGCAAGATCAAGCCACTCAGTATTCCTAGCATTAGTAGGTAAGGGGCTCATGATGCCCCACCTCTAGATGAGAAGCTACTAGAAATGATGAGTCTCTACATTGCTGTTGCTTACTACAAAAGAAGCTTCTCTGACTAAGGTCCAGAGAAGCACTGATCTACATACATCGACAGTTATACACATTTAGAAGACAGTTTGCTAACTCATCTGTTTAACAAAACATAAGTAGTAGATTTGACCCCAGAGCCTAAGATCTCCCCAGCCATCAGCATTTGACCAGGTTTGGAATTCTAGGCATGAATTCCTTCTATAAACTTGGCTTCAAATTCCATCAGAAGATGGTTGATTATTCTAATAATTGTCATGAAACTATCAAACGCACAGACACATCTTTCATGATAGGTTGGTACTGTAGCAAGCAGAGTCCACGACTGGATGAGTAAACTGATAACTTGTGTCTACTTGTGACTTGAAGCTTCCAGCATTCTGAACAGTAAGGTTAGTGAGTAGGAAGGAAGTTCCTATGTCAGTCCAGCTTCATTTCTCTATGTGATGGAAGTAGCGTGTGTTGTGTTTACAGCAGCAGGGACTTAACATCTAATACTGGTTGGTAGCTGAGAACAATGGGGATAAACTGTGTTGTACTGTGTGTGTATGTGTATGTGTGTGTGTGTGAGTGTGTGTGTGTGTGTGTGTGTGTGTGTGTGTGTGTGTGTTCTAGGGCCTCCCTGATCAAGAAGTCATATGGTTGTACCCCAAAAATGCCATTGAGAATTCCATTTAATAGCCTATGATTTTCAATAGAAATATCGTCCACCCATTCAGGGTATCTCAATTCAACCTCCTTTTTTTTTAAGAATTATATAGTATTTAATGAGCTTACAACATAATGAGTTTCAATAAATTGTCTTCATACATCCCTGTTTGTCCATTAACACATTCCTCACTTCCTCTTCTCTTCTACCCCTTGCTTCTAATCTTGATTAAGCCATTAGCCCCCAGTGTCTTCCATCCTACTTCCATATCATGTGTATTTTACTATAATTACCCACACCCAAAGGCCTGTAATTTTCCCTACTGTGTAGCTTCTTGTTCTATTCAGACAATCCAAATTAAATCCATAAGTCTAAAAATTCTAAGATCAGATTCACATATAACAGAAAACTTGTGGCATTTCTCAATTTTATGACCATGACTCTCAAAATGTTTGGTACTACTTTTTACATTTTATTATAATTTATTTATTTAGCAAATATTTAAATATGGTAGCTACATATAGTATGTAACCTGCTGAATTCTGTCCAAAAGCTTTTTGACTTCACAGTATAAACTTCTTAGATAACAGGCACTGAGTGGTATTTTTTAAACTTGCCTAGCGCTACTACATGGCTGGGAAGCATTTTGAGATAACAATATCTCTCATTTTGATCTTTTTCAGAAAGTTAAGGGAAGCTATATAATCTGCATGGTATTCAATGATTGATAATAGGAAATAACATTTGTCTTAGCGATTGACATTTTTGTTAGTCACTCCTTACAATAACCAGGAATTCTTTGCCAATTAAAGAGAAAAAGGTGAGAAATAACAATCAAATCAAATTAACAACCACCCAACTTCCATCATTAAAACCAGAAAAAAACATATATGTTCATCTGATCTTATTTTTTAAGGCAGCAAATGCTATGCTGTTGTTGTTTTTCTATGCATTCCATGATATCCAATGAGAATTAGAAAAGATTTTGTGGTAAGTTGCCTATATAAGCAAGATGTATATTTAAGGAAAGCACTTGAGTCTAGCTCACAGAGAGAACTAGGCAAATGGAAATTATGACCTTGGGGAGATTACACATTTCCCAAAACATGGCTGAATGTCTGAATGTTCCTAGGTAACATTATTCATTTATTTTTTGGTTATTTATCTCTCTATCTCTCTATTTATTTATTATTTATTTATTATTTATTTATTTATTTGTGTGTGTATGTGATATACATGTTCTCTCTCTCTCTCTCTCTCTCTCTCTCTCTCTCTCTCTCTCTCTATGTATGAGTGTGTGTGGTGTGTGAAATTGTCTGTGCCATACTATACTTTTAAAGATAGAATTCTAATTCTGTGGAGTACTTTTCTTTTTCTACCTTTAAAGAAATTTCTAAAATCAACCTCTAGTGACTAGGCTTGTGAGGGAAGTGTCTTTATCTGTAAAGCCATCTTGACACTTGAAAGTATAGCTACACATTGACATTTATTCTAAAAGTTAAACTGTTATTTTCTTATTCAATATACCATGTGTCACCTATGTGCATATCTGTGTGGTGCTGGGCAGTAGGTAAATGTATTGATCATTTTGACATAATTTTCGATGTTGATTATTTTGTGTCCATAATTTTGCTTGATGAAGTACTATTCAATCATAAGTGAGTAAGAATGCATAGTAAATATCATTGTATCAATAACATACATGTATTATATAGCATTTGCAGTGTCTAGTAGGATCAGATAATAAACAATGGTATTCACATCTTAATGAAGTTGCTATCTAAAGAACTCATGAATGAAACTTAAAACCATGGAGTTACAAGGCATTTAAGAGACAGTGTCTGAGAGAAAGCTAGTGGTTTACATACTTTAAAAGTATTTATTATATATCACATTTTAATCAGCATTCATGGTTGGGTATTCTACATACATACTCTGTATTCCATATTTTAACTCAATCCCAATCCTAGCACTCATGCCCTTGATGGCCTCCTGTTTCCAAAATTTTTACAGTACTTAAAGTTATTTTCTGAGCATCCTTAAGAACAATTTCCAGCAAAATATTTCTTTCATGATTTATGCTGTATAAAATGCTAGATCTTTTGTAATGTATGTGCAATCAAACTGAAAAACAAAAGGTTGTCTTCAGAGTTTCAAGGCCAGGCATGCAGCACTGACTATTCATTTGATATTTGCAAAGTACTTTGACAATAACTGCAATTCATGTTATTTCTGCTCTTCTTATTTAATGACTTTTTTCTGGAGAGAGTAGTGGATAAAAGGGCAAGTAAATGTTAAAAACATATGCATGCTTTACAAATTCTTGCAAAAGAGAGCAAAGGAATGAGTCAGCAGCCCAACCAGAAAATCACAATTGAAACAGTGAGTCAACTATATAAATAGGGCTGTAAAAAGTGACAAAAGAATGCTAGGTAATATATTACCTCAAAAATGAGTTCTAGTGTTGAATTTATGCATTCATTCATTCAGATTCTTTTCTGTGACAAATATATAAGATAAAATCTTGATATAGTCTGAAAATGTGGAAGAAAATAAATACATAGATATAGAATTCCTTTTCACTACAAACACAAAGAATATGGCATTTAAAATGACGACTATACTGTCAGTATCTATTTTTAATGCCTCTTATAATATTACCTTTCTCTTTCTCTGTCTGTCTCTCTCTCTCTGTCTCCCCCTTCCTCACTCCTTTACCCCTCCATGTGGTGAGTGTGGAGGTGTGTATGCATGTGCAAAGTGGGTACTTTTGCATGCAAACAGATACATGCCTGGAATGGTACACGTGTGGATACTGGAAGGCAACTTCAGGTGCTTGCCCTTGCTTTTACCTTGACAGAGTATTTTTGTTGTTCTTTGTGCTGCATATGCCAAGCTATCTGGCCAAAAAATTTCTGGGATTTCTCCAGTTTCCAATGCCCATCTGGGCACAGGAACACTGGTATTATGGACACCGGCTACTCTGCCTGGGTTTGCAGGGGCTTTGAGAAACTGAACTCATTACACTTATGTGACAAGCTCTTTACCCACTAAACCACTTCCCTAGTTCCTCAGTGTTATTAATTTAACCAATTGAACATCAATGAGGTAATATTCTATCTGTGTGATTTTTCTGTTCAAGTTTTTGTGAGGAAATCACAACCCTGTGTGTCTTTTCATAATATTATTGATCCGTCATTTTAGTGTCCTAGAAGTGTGATACATTCTGAAATTATTTCTCATCTCTTTGATTCTCCTCCTTTATCCCAGATCTCAGAGGTCAGAACTATATATAATTCAAAGACTTTTCCTGTCTATTCTTGCTCATGCCCTTGTTGCGTAACTTTACCTGGAGAGAGAGGAACAAGCATCTATTCATCTCAGAGGACATTGATGATAGGACAAAGATATGATCCCACTCTAGTCTATATTAACAAAGTAATTATTTTATTGTAGTTAAATCCATGAGTATAGTAGAGGTACAGAGCACAAGTGACTCAACAAATCCCCATGTTAGCTGTGTGATAGCACACAAAGCTTCATCCCTGGAGCTCCCTGCACCACATACCAGTTGATTCAGCATGGGGGATTCCTCTCTCTAGCAGCTGTTAATACTTACATACCCCTAGGGAGACTATGCCTTGTGAATTTTCAGGAGCTTTCTGGGTCTTGTTGGTTTTGTGTCCTTCCTAAATCTTGTCTATCTTGTCTCTCTTTTGAATTTTTCTTAGCTTTATCATTTACTTCCTTTCCTTCTGTTTCACCCCAGAGGAAATACTTAAACAACGTCCTTTACACCTCACAGGAATAATTCTCAATAAATCTTTCCTGGAATTAATACCCTTTCTTAGCCAGCCTATTCATCATCCCTAAAAAGGAACCATGGGCAAAGGACACTCTCTAATATATAAACTATGTACAATCTTAAGCAGGAAAATATCCCTAACACTCAGCAAACTGAAAAAATACTTTTGACTAGTCTTCTGCTATCAATCCCTTTGTACAATAGAGGCCACAACTCACAGAAAAGTAAATACCACATGACACTTGCATATTCATAATTAGTACCATGTCCTTAAGTATGGCAGTTATCTAGCTTCGTGTTCATATGATGTATGGAAGAAAGGGAGGAGACGGCATTCAGGAAACTCTTCAAGTATCTGCTTTTGAACACTCTGGCCTGGTTTAAATGGGTATTAAGATATATTCTGTACATCCTTTAACTGCCTTTGCTGAAGCACATAGATGCTGCTAAGTCTGCTAGCCATTTTGTTTTTCCTTCCCAAAAATTTAAAAGTTCCAAGAAAACGTTTCTTTGTCATATTTATGTAATTTTGCATATAGTCAGTCATAAAGAGCTCAATTAATGTCAACTGAAAGGTAAAAATATAAAATGGAATGACATGAAAAAGTTTTTTATTTCTTTTTTAAGTAAGATATGGAGAGGGATAGTGGTACATTTGTTTTTAATGAAAAGTGTAAAGAAATCTTTTAAGTGGTTCATTACAATGGTTTCTATGGAGATGTAACAAAGACAAAGAAAATTTTTCTCTTATTTTTGACATTACAAGTACATTTCTCCCTTTCCTTTCTCCCTCCAAAACTCTCCATATGCCAGTTTTCTCAATTTTAAATTTATGTTTTCTATTTAGTTATTATTATATGTACATCTGTATACATATTTACATATAGTCCTAAATATAACCGGTTCATTATGTATAATGTTACTTGCATGCATTTTTTAGGGTTGACCATTTGGTACTGGATGACCTAAAAGAGGTTATGTATGTTTGGACTTTATTAGAAAAGATTCCATGTAGAAACAGCACATTAATTCAAATTTTACAAAATGAGAACAAGGGTAAAGAATTCAGAAGACTTTTCAAGTTAAATAAGAAAACACTGCCTCATTTTCAAATGTCATGGGAAATAAGCAGACCAGATATGGAAAGTCAAAAGATGCCCGTAAGAGTTACACTGGAGTCCATACTTTAATCTTTATTTTGATGAGGATATTTACATTCTCCTGGCATCAGTTTTCCACTTAGTTTATTCTTTGTCTGAGGATGTGAACTGCCTAGACCAGACCTTTCAGAATCCAAAGATTCAGGAGGAGGGAGATGGTAATCTCTTTCTTGAAATTAGAGTAGCTGATTCAATAGTGATGATCAAAACGCTGAAGTGCTTATGTCAAATGGATCTCTATGCAAAGAATTCCCTCTGCAATGAATTTGAGAACAAAAACGGTCCTCCCTGTTTGTATGCCTGCAAATAACAAAGGCATTTTTTACCAGCTTCCCATCACATTTTCTGGGTTTGTAGTGGGAATTACAAATTGGGGAAATTAAAAGAGATTTTTTTTTAAAAAAGTAAAGTAAAAGAAAAGAAACATGTTTAGATAGAACACAGTGTTTTATTTTTTCTTAAAGATTTCAAAAAAGATAAAGACATCAGCATTTTGAAAGTTTTAAAAACTGATAGGGGTTTAAGGAGTGAGCTTGTTAGCTGTGCCTTCAAAGATTCTATCCCAACCTGAGAGGAAATGATATTGTATGAAGTATAAATCTCATTAGCGGCAGATTGAGGAAAGTGATTGCCGCAATCTTGTTCCCTCATGCCAATGCATGTCCTCCCATCTGCTATAATTGAATTACTGTCCCCAGTAGACGTTTGCTGAAAACTTTTCTATCAGCACAGCCATATAATTGCATGACATGGGCTACAGAAACACTTAAAATTGCTAACAAAATTTATCTCATATTGTCACAAAAATATTGCCAATATAATAGTATGTTCTCTCAATTCTATCAGATAAATGCAATTTTCTTCTTCATATAGCCTTTAAATATTTCAGCTGTCACTATAAGTTCTTTATGTTGCTCTTGAGCCAAAACTTACATCACCCAGATTCTGATGCCACATCTACTGATGATCATCCATTATAATTAGACTTTTAAAATACACCCTCCAAATTTAAGATAATCATATGGATATATTCTGATAAGTATAGATTAGAACAAAGTTATGTTCCTGGATACAATAATTATATTAACCTATCTGCATGTCAGCTTCATTTGCAGGTATGCTTAAAGAATTTAAGAGTTAATCTGAAGCCTATGGTACTTCAGAATGTAAATAGGGCAACAATGTGGGTTGCTTTTCAGCCAGGATTCTTATAGGTGATGTTTTTCTCATCTGGATGGAGCCCTTCAGATTTATCCATATCAGTTATTAGAATTTTAAACTTTGTATCATCCTTATAACTCCTTGCAAAATTGAATGTTCTGTACAATCCCAGGCATATAAAAGACAAAAAGAATTGAAGTGGAGGAAATCTAGAAACAATAAATAATTGGGTTAACCCATTTTCTCGAGTTGGAGTTGGCACTGGTAGGTGAAATCATAACAGGATAGCAAAACTACAATGGATTATTTTAAATATAGTTAGTAGATCTATGACTAACAAAAAGAGATTAGTCATATGTGATGACTTGAATTTGGGTGTTTAGAATTTGGCATTAAACCTTTCAAGTACAAAGAGACCCTAAGGCAAAGGTGATTGAGAGAAGCATAGTGATCTTCATGAGTTTTGCAGCAAGATTATCATAAACAATTATGAATTCCCAAGTATATACCAGCAATGGGAGAAAGCTGTAGTTTTTCACAGAGCACAGGTAAATGTTAGAAGCAGATATCTGATAGTCATTCATGCAAAAATTATCATTGAATGCTTAACAAAGAAGCAAAATGTTTTAAGAGGCATAAATTATCAGTTCAGGGATAATAGATGTTATATATCAGCCTATAGAAAATACTCAAAAGAAAATCTATGTAAGTAAAAGAAGATGCTAACGTTATATCAAAGAATAAATTGGTTAAGGCCAGAAAATATAGACCTCATATTTTCTGTGTTCCTGTTAATGTAATCTTTCAATACTGGTATAAAAGATTGGTAGAGTCTCTCCATTGCAGGTCTACACAGTACATCTATTTCCTGCTCAGTTTGCCTGGACTCCACTGATTGAAATGGGAGAGGAAATGGCCCTGCTCATCATTGACAATGACTCCAGCATGCGTAAAGCTGGATTTGCTGGAGACAATGTCCCAGGGCCATGTTCCCCTCTACTGTTCAGCACTTCCAACGTAAGAGGGTCATGATGGGCATGAGCACATGGAAATCCTACATGGATCATGAGGCCAAGAGCAAGAGAAGTATTTTAACCCTGAAGTGTCCCATAGAGCAAGGCACTGTCACCAACTGGAATAACACAGGGAAATCTGGCACCATGCTTTCTAAAATGAATTGGGTGTGGCTCTGGGGAGCACCAAGAGCTTCTGATTAAGGCTACCCTGAACCTCCAGCTAACAGAGGGAAGATGATGCAGATAATGTTTGACGCCTACAATACCCCATCCTATGTGTGTGGCCATTCAGGTGATGCTGACTCTGCATGGAACTGCCATGGATTCTGTTAACCCAGTCACACATACAGTACGTATAGTAAGTTAACACCCTTCCTCGTGCCATCTTTTGGCCAGAACTGGCTGGCCAGGATCTCACAGACTACCTCATGAAGATCCTGGCTGAGCTAGGCTACAGCTTCCCTACCACTGCAGAGTATGAGATCATGTGTAACACCGAGGAAAAGTTGTGCTGTATTACCCTGGATTTTGAGCAAGAAATCGCCAGTGCTGTAACACCTCATCGCGACAGGCAGTTGAATCACCATTGGCACTGAAAGATTCCAATGTCCAGAGGTGCTCTTCCATCCTTCCTTCCTAACCTTGGAGTTCCGTGGCATCCATGAGATCATGTTCAACTCCATAATGAAGTGTAATGTGGACATCTACAGGGACCTTTGTGCCACCACAGTGCTGGCTGGTGGTACCACTACGTATCCAGGCATTGCTGACCAGATACAGAAGGAGACCACAGCCATAGCACCCAGCACAATGAAGGTCAAGATCACAGCTCCCCCTGAGCTCAAGTACTCAGTATGGATTGGTGGTTCTATCCTAGACTCGCTCTCCACCTTCCAGCAGATTTGGATCAGCAAGCAGGAGTATGACAAGTCAAACCCCTCCATCTCCTACCTCAAATGCTTCTAGATGGACTGAGCAGATGCCAGGCGTCAACTTCATGATCTGATTCTGAAGTATCAGTTTGCCCTGGCAAATGTACACACTTCATGCTAGCCCTCCCACCCCACCCAACCCCCCCAAAAACTGGAGAATGCCACAATCTGGAAAAGCCCTTTTAAAAGAAACTTCTCTTGACTCTTGTGTCTGATATCAGCACTGGGTCATACAACTTCTTGCTGATTTTTGACTTTTTACTCAGGTTAACTGTTCAGTTGGCAGATATTTAAAGCTCTGTGCATATAACCAGATAGCCTGGTCATTCAGTGGCTGAGAAGATGCTGTAGAAGAGAAATCCCCAGCCTGCTAGATCAGTGAGAG
>CABHPQ010000138.1:1284-44054 GCA_902168405.1 Peromyscus aztecus
GTGTGTGTGTGTGTGTGTGTGTGTGTGTGTGTGTGTGTGTGTGTGTTATGCCTTGACAACCTTTGTAATCAAGGAAACGAACAGCAATATTCCAATTATCTTGAAGACAATCTGAAAAGATGGCTCAGCCTATGGAATTGAAACAACTGTCTCAAATTCTATTTTAAGATTTACAAAAACAAGGGCTCAATGGTTAAAATATGCAAAAAAATTAACATATAATATATACCTATGTAAGTATATGTGTGTGCATATATTAATACATATATATTATATACATATATATCAGTTGACTAAAACCAAAGAACGGATAAAAACAAATTTAAAGGAATTTAAATAGGAAGCTGAAGGAAAGACAACAAAAACTAGAAAGAAAAAGTAAATCTGAGAGCTGCGCCTGTGAAAGGAATGATAAACCTCTACACCTGACGCAGAGAAAGAGGGGAAGAATTAAAGTGTAGAAAGTCAGAATAAGAAAACAGCAGGCGTTTCAGAGGATTATACAGGTAGACCTGCATCCACAGTGGGGGGAGGGGAGGGAGATCTGCCTGGTCAACCTCCCTAGAAAAAAACAAATCACTAAAATTGACCCAAGAAGTTGTGGGGAAAGTTGAGTAGATCATAGCGCGCAGGAAAGGCTATTGAGGAACTGTCTTTGAAAAGGAGTCTGCACCCTGAGATGGCAGCGCAGTCCTTTTGAACGCAGGGGGAGCACAGTGGCAAAGACCTGTGTTCACCTCAGGCCCCAGAGGCCCTGAATCAAGGCAGAGTGGCACCAGAGTCCCGAACACCCAGTCCCTTCATTCAAACATGAAACCAGATTCCCTGGGGACCCGCGCAGCTGGCTTTGGGAACCTCGCAGACCCTAGATCCAAGGCTTGAGACAATATTCAGCAGAGTCAGGCCCTGGATTGCTTCCTAACATTCCTACTGACTGTAATTTAACCACTCGGCCTCAATTTCCCAGCTAAGAGACTATGAGCAGTCCCCCTGGGGGGGTCACTGTGCAAGTAAGGTGAGCAGGGAATGTCTGCAAAGACTCAACAACTCTACTGAGGTGGTAGCGAGTACTCACTCAGACGGCGGTAGCCACTGTTCAGCTAGCCCTACAAAGCTACATCCAAATAAGACAGAGCAAGAAACACCAAAAGTGAGAATGTCAACTCGGTTTACATGCCTGTCCTGAGAATGCCCAGTGCTAAAATCTCTTCTCCGCCCCTGAGAAAAGCCCCAGCCCTTTCCACCACGCCACTTCCTCCGGAAGCTCTATGGTAATATTCCCCCGGAAGCTCTATAGTAACATTCCCCCGGAAGCTCTGCGGTAACATTCCCGAGAGCCATATCTACACACCAGTTCCACCCTTGCATTCTTTTATACTGGTGGTAAAGAACAGCTGACTACATTCACAACGTGTAACACAACAATTTGGAGATACACATGCACACATATACATGTATACACACTGTACCATTAGTAAGTTACGGTGATTTAAGATAGCTGTGGTCGGAACAGAAATCACCCATCTCATCCCATATTCTATTGTCTCGGCCACTTTTTCATTATGAATACATCTTTCTTTCATAATCAAATCTCATCATCCCTCCAGATTGGTTTATCTTTTGATCCCCTCAGCCTTTTGCCCAAGAAGGTATTTAACAACATTTATCTACTGGACAAACATTTGCCTACAACAATCTATGCATATAGACAAACACATCACTCTAAAGATCACTCTTCCCCATCACTCTGGAGAAACAGGCTTACTTCTGAAGCTACTCCTAAGTGAACTTGCCTTGGCTTACTGGAGTAGATTTGTGGACGAGTTTTCCTTCCTGGGTGACGAGGAGTGGCTGAGTTTATCTCCCTGCTCGGTGGGAATGGTACCTTTACCTTCTCCCAGACCCCATCCAAGGTCCTCTCTGAACAGTACCCCAGGTGATTACAGTTTGTCTCACAAGATCTTCAGTGTCCTTAGGGTAGCATTTTTTGTCTTAGTTGAATTGTTTCCAGCACTGGTCAGGAAGCCCAGTGTATTTAGTCTTAGATGACTAGTGTGAGAAGACGTCTTAGAAATTCTAGAACACTCCCTCACAGCATAGGCGAGGACTCCACAGCTCAGAGAACTAGAAATTTCCCCAACTGTAGGTCTCCAGTGAATAGTTATTTATTAGGGCAACTGTCACTGTGTGAAGTGCTGAGGTCATCATGATGGAAAAGATCCCGTGGTCCTTCACAAAACTGACTGGCTAGTGGGAAAGGAAGCTAAGAAGCAATTTTGATGAAAGTCATTGTGATAGTGTGTAAGGAACTGCTTACTAGGAAATGGAGAAATAGCTCAACGGTTGAGAGCACGTGTTGTTCTTGCAGAGGACCCAGATTCCAGTCCTAGCACTGACATGGTGGTTCACAACCAACTATAACTCATAACTCCCGTTCCAAGTCTGCACATGGTACACACACATACATGCATACAGGCAAAACATTCACATACATAAAATGGAATACCTAAATCAAAAAGAATTGTTTTCTACAGAAATATACAGTGCCCCCTGGTGGCACTAACAGATGTTATACATAGGAGTCGGTAAAGATGAGTCAGCAAAAAAATTTGGGCAGAAGATTATGACTACAGGAAGGAAGCCTAAGAACCTGTCAGTACCACTTCCTATACCCAGGCTGTAGCTCACAGAAAAGTGAGGGAGGCTGAGGCCTCCAGCTCCCTTTGCTATTATTATTCTTTCTGACTCCCCTTGATTCCTGATAGCATTTCAACCCCACTTCCCATACCTCAGGTCTCTTCTGTCTCTGACCCCCTCGCCTTCTAGTTCCCCCCACTCAACTTCCCTGACAGCCTCCGCCTCCCCACGTGAGCAAATGACAGCTGTTGCATCCTTGAACCCTTCTGGGTTGAGGTCCAGTGGGGTGGTAAGAGCTTCAGGTTCTACTGTGTCTGTCCATGCATGTGCTCATTCCGTTTGCAAAGAACTGGGCCAGCCACGTGTCTCCCGGAGGAAGAGGAAGCCTGGACACGGTAGGTGGGAGTCAGCAGCCAGGTGAAGTCTGCCTCTCCATGGAAGTGCCGCAGCTGCAGAAAAAGACAGGGACTCTCCCGGGCTATGTCTACGGGAGGACTCGACCATCAGTGGGCGTTGCTGGATGAGACAAGTCGTCAAAACTGACTTCCTTGGTTATCTCTTACACCAGAGATCGAGAACATGCAGCTTTTCCCATAGAAATGGTTGGGGTTCTTAATCACAAAACACTCTTTCAACTTTAAAAAGCCTCAGGGGTGAGGGTGCCTGAAGAGCACATTTTTCTCGCTCCACACCAGCTATCTCGCCTCATTTCCTCGCGTCTAATGGTGGGAACGGGGGCCAATGTCTGTCATCCTCTCGGCATGGAATTTGCTGAGATTTTAAAAGTTATCTCCAAATCTAAGATTTGAATTTTCTTCAGTGAGGTTTTTCTTTTTATGTGCTCCAACCTTAAATCGATTTCAGAATGCCAGTTGCTTATAGCGGATACATTTCAACCATTTTCTTTTAAGAGCCCAGGAGAAGACGGATGAAATTAGCCAATTTCTTCTAGTCATTCTCATTGTCCTAATGGGGTTTTTCTTCTCAATAATTCCTTAGTCTTTCAACGCAATTCTTTAGACCCTGGCCAAGTAAAATGTAATTTTTAAATGATATAAGGAAATATGAAGAAAATAACTGTCTAAGAGATTGAGGCAAAATGAAATGAAATATAATACTTAAAATGATTTGAGAGGTAAAATAGCACAAAATTCATATGTCTGTCTCTGAGGTAATAATTTGAGATAATGTCTTATATCCCCAAAAGAGAATATGAATAAAAAGGAAATCAATCTTAATATACCGTTGCAGTTCAGGAAAGTTTGACAAAACATTATGTGTTAGTGGCCTTGAGATGATTTAGAAACCACTTTTTTAAAAAAAAAAAAAAAAAGTATTTGAATCCTCTTTTTAAGTCTTGGCATGGAAAAAGGAAGGAACCCGTGAGTACAGAGTAGGCAGAGAAAACTCCTTGGCATAAAGGGCGGGTTCCCATCCCCCAGCCACCCTCTTTAACCCATCGGCAAAAAAGACCAGGGTATGGGGTGAGGGCTCTAGTTCAAAATCTGCTGAATTAAAATTGATTCTACAGGGATTATAAACTATCAACATGTACTCCCACTGATCTCAGGATGTTTCAGGAAAGAGAGTGGGCACAGAGGGAGAGCAGTCAAGGGTGAAAGCTGTGTGCCCAAAGCCATCCAAACCTACTCGACCAAGCATCCAGAGTCCTTCTCTGGCTCAGATCCGGCCACTCCCAGTTCTGGGGTTCTATGCGTCTGACTTCAGAGATCAGAATTCTCTAGTGTCTCTTTAAAACAAAATCTCTGAGGCCTGTTTAATGGTGAAATTAACCATGATTTACAGCTCATGACAGACACTTCTAAAACAGCAAACCACTTAAAAAATCAAGACAACTGGATGAAGCTCAGGCCCAGGTCCAGTTCCCTGTGACCCTGCTGTCTCTGTGATCCTTGTCACCTTATTCTCTTGTTTAATGGAGGAGGCTCCCGGCCAGGAAGATTAGAGCAGCTCGTAGCATGTAAGTGCATGCGCTAGGGACAGCTGTGAGCAAGAGTGCACATCCTATAACTTCTAAACCGCTGCCTGGCACACACGCAAATGGAATTCAAGACGTTCACAAAGCTGGATTTGAACGTCACACCTGATATTTCAGCCAAATAATAATAATAAAAGTAATAATAATAGTAATAACTTTTGAGGGCTACAAGTCTCTGGGAGCGCGACCTAGCACATTTCCTACCCACTTAACAGTCAGAGGCACTAATCTGGAAAATACTTCTAACTGAAAAACCCGAACTTGCCATGGTGATGGAAGGACAATGTATTGCCCCTCTTCCTCTTCAAAGACTCTTTGGGGACCTTCTCTCCTGTTGCCTTCCCAGTGTAGAAGTGGGAGAGCTTGGGGATTTTTTTTTTTTTTTTTTTTTTAAGGATTGAGAGCAGAAAACAACAGCCACATGGCATCTTTCCTAACGTTCCTAGCAATACAGATCGCTGTCTAGTGGGACAGGGAAGAGATAAAACATCGAGCATGGTAATGGGAAATTCAGTTTATTGGTGTTTAAACTCTGACAGGAGGATGTCATTTGGGTTGAGAAAAAGAGGGCAATTCGGAGGTCAGGCAGGTGCTGTGTGTATCAGCTTGTCGGGTGTCCAGTTGATGACCTTTATCAGATGGGCTACACCACCAAGTGCTTGGCAGGTCATCCCCTCAGAGAGAAATCTGGGCTGAGAAGTTTCTCTCCCCAGTACAAACTTGTCTTCTCTTTTCGTGTTATCTGAGGCTTCATCCTCATCAAAAACTGGTGTGATTTTAGTAGTTGCGTCTCCCGTGGTCATTTTTCTATAAGCTACTGGGGATATTATTAGAGATAATAATTTAGAAATTATGTCAGTATCAGAGCTACTTAAGTTCTGTAATTTAAGTTCCTTGAAAATGTGGCGTATTGGGGGGGGTGTTTTTGTTTGGTTTGTTCTTGTTGCTGTGGTAAAAATAATTGGCTAATGCAACTCAAGGGAGGAAAGCTTGCTTTGGCTCACACTTTGAAGGAATACAGTCCATCACAGCAAGGAAGGCATGGCAGCAGGCATCTTGGTACCACTGTGGCAGGGTGTTCTGGTACTCCGCTTCCTTCCATACCAGGAAAGCAGGAAACAGAGTTCAGGTAGAAGCAGAGCCATCTTATAAAGCCTCCAGGCCAGCCTCCAGGGGCCTACTTCCTCCAACAAAGCCACATCCTCAAAGTTCCATAGTCTTCCCACCAGCTGAGGACCAAGAGTTCAAACACCCGAGCCCACAGGAAAACCTTTCACATCCAAGGCATGCCATGGTGATGCCTTGCTTGTTTTCTCTTACAATAGGTCCACCGCCTCCTGTGTTCACTTCCACCCGGTGGAAATGTAAATTTTCAGCAGGCCTCACCATCCAAATAGGGTGCTCTCCATAGGATCTATATTTCCTGACTTCTACGTCACTCTTCCTTGTGTTGCCGTTGTTTATTGGTTGTTTTGCTTCCAATCTTGCTAACGTGACTCACTCAGCAAGCATGTGATGTAACTGGCACAATAATTAAGGGTGTAATTGGGGAGGGGGACGTGGGCTGCTGAAGCACACCAGTAACCCTCATTGAATGGAACCCTTCAAAAATGGGGTCCCAGGCAAAAGGACACAAAAGCACCCACCACAAAAAGGAGCCTATATCAAACAGAGCTTAAATAAAAGTTATGTCATGGTAGTTTTGCTGTCTGTCGCCCACAGTCCTGTTTCTGAGCTATCTGTGACAAAGGGTGTTTGTTCTAAGCTCAGTCTTAAGCGCTGCAATAAGAACTTGAATTCTGTGCTGGTCCCTGATTGGTCTATGTGTCATAAGGCCTTTCTTTTTTTCTCCAGTAGCATTGCCATTTCTCTGGATGTAAAGTCGTGCTTCTGCGGCCACAGCTCGCCTAGCACAGTTCCGGGAATGCAGCGAGAACTACAGCAGGATATGACCAGAACAAAGCAGGAGGACAGACGTCATCCCCATGTCAAGGGCTGCTTAATGATCCAAAGAAACTGCACAGATGCTCCCGTTCTTATGGCAGTGAATGTCAAAAGGATGAGGTGCTCCCTAGCTGTTGGCATGAATAACTGTGCCACCCTGGACCTCGGCCAAGCAGAGAAGCATCACCCAGTGTGGTCAGAACCATGGACAAAAATAATCCTTCATAACATTTTTTAAAAGTTGCAACCAGGGGCCGGAAAGAGAACTCAGCTGTTAAGTCGCGTGATCATAAATTCTGGAAGTCAGATCCCGGCACCTACATAACAAGCGAGGCATCCTGAAAACACCTTAACTCC
The DNA here is from genome assembly GCA_902168405.1 of Peromyscus aztecus. Taxonomy (NCBI): domain Eukaryota; kingdom Metazoa; phylum Chordata; class Mammalia; order Rodentia; family Cricetidae; genus Peromyscus; species Peromyscus aztecus. Next base: position 8,222 of record CABHPQ010000138.1, read on the forward strand.
AGCTTCCAGAAACCGGACACCCTCTGCTGGTCTCCACCTGTTCTCAGTGAGGCACACCTGCACGCACATGTGCATACTCCCATGTGCACATACATGCACAGATAGATGATAGATAGATAGATAGATAGACAGACAGACAAATAGATGATAGATAGGTAGGTAGATGATAGATAGGTAGATAGATGGATGAGAGAGAGAGATGATAGATAGATAGATAGATAGATAGATAGATAGATAGATAGATGATAGATGGATGGATGGATGGATGGATGGATAGATAGATAGATAGATAACTTCAGAATATTGAAAGAAAAGGTACCAAATCTAAGAAAATGGAATTTGATCAATGCAAGCTGAGTTCTTACTAAATACATTGAAAAATGCTGATGTCTGCAGGAGGATTTGGGAATACAAGTGCTGAATAGGTAAGCACACTTAGGGATTTTTTAAACACGCAACCGACACTGAGATCCACAGGCCATGAATTATTCATTTCTAAGCCACCTCCTTTCAACACAACCTCAGACACCTTGGACACCAGGCATAGGATAAAATCCTCCACTTTTGTTATCCCCTGGTACTGGATAATTCCTGAAAGGGAAGCTGAGGCTCTACCAGCTGAGGAGTGCTGGCGAGAGCATGTCCTGAGGGACGGACCAGACCAAGCTCTCTGGTTAGTAGGTGAGAACACTGAGGCCCCTGTGGCTTCAGAGACTCCATCCCTGTTGTTACTCTGAACCTGGAGCCTGGCCATTCCACCAAGTGAGTCTCTTGAGTCACAACCCAGGCATGCATTCCATTACATAGAATAAATAGTGACTTAATTTATTAGCTACACAAAAATTTAACAGGAACTTTTTAGAGAAGCTTGGGAACGATCCACATTTTTTTTTCTGTCCTTCTAAACAAAATTCCTCATTTTCTAAGTGCATGCTAGAGACCTTTGAAATGATCCTCTGTGAATTATTTTGGACAGAACCTGTGAAGTGCTCTGCCTATGGATGTTTCTCTCCATCTCTGGTGTCTGGGGTTCACTGTCCATCCCTTCTTAGAAAGGGGTTCAGCAGCCCTAGCACTTCAGGGGACTCTGGGCTTCTTTGCCTGCACTCTTCTCTAATTCCCACCTCGACGCCTACAGATTTGAAAGCAAGGGATGAGGAGGTAGGGAGATTGGCAGCTGAAGTACCAGCCAAAGAACACAGAGTTCTAGCCTGGCTTAGGACCCAGGCAAGACTGCAACTGAAGGCTTATTCTTCTACTTCCTACCTAGGCCCTGCAGACCAGATTCTTAATCTCTGCCCTCCCCACTTACAATGTTGTGGCTCTAAATGTTCATATGAAGATGAAATGAACTGAAACCACTGCCATGACTGTTTCTCAGAACTGAAGGTGAATATGTTGTCAATTGGACAAGATCCGGAGTCACTTAGGAGACAGACTAATGTCTCTAGAAATGTTTAACTAATGAAGAAAAAGCCCACCCTGACTATGGGCAGCGCCATTCCATGGGCTGATGTCCCGGACTGAATAAAAAAGGAGAAAGCCAGCTGAGCAGCCTTCCGTGCCGTGAGGGACTGTACCCTCTAACCATAAACCAAAACAAATGCTTTCCTCATTACATTGCTTTTGTTGGATGCTTTGTCGTAGCAATGAGACCATAACTAACACACCTGCCCGGGAAATGTATTTTGATGGCAAAGGAGGTGAGAGGAACTCTGAGACTGACTGCCCTGAAATGTTGAGATAACCCCTCACCGGAAGCTGAGGGGCCATGACCTTGAGTCCCCTAGCCAGTTTGGTCCCTTCCGTCTCATTCCCTCCAACAGCTAAGAAGCAGCTTCGAGAAAGACAGTACGTAGGGGGCGGGGAAGACACTTAGCCCTCCTTCAGCGTCACGGGCCAGCACTGGTCATCAGCTGGCGCTCATCCCTGCCCATGACATTACAAACAACTGCTGATGTTTGAAAAACATATTTTGTGGCATCCTATGATCTTAGGCACTATAATAAGAGCTGTACCCATGGGGCACAGCTAAGCACTTAGGGAACCTTGATGATGATGAAGAAAAAAATACTCTTCTCAATGAAAATAACCCTCACCAAGAGACCCTCCTTGAAGAACAGAATGTAGGCTGGGTTTTCCTCCCCAGTTACCTCGTTTCTGGATATCCTGTTGTAAAGTTTCCCACTTTCCACATGAACTCACTCACCCACAGGCCAAGAAAGGGCTGCAAGTGGATGGTCCACAGAAAACAAACTCAATGGCATCTTTGGAGGTTCCTTGCCTCATAACGTCAGGCTAGGGCTTTTTTTAATGTTCTATTTCTACTTATTGTTTTCTCTTTTTTTTTACCCTACAGGTCCTTTGCATACATATCATGGCTTCCAGTTTTGTGCTTTCATGGGGTTCCTGAGTGTGCAAACAAAGGGGTCTCTGTGCCTCTTGTGCCTCTGCTTGGCTTCTTTTCCTTCTGTTTGTTTTGTCCTATTCTGATGTTTGTTTCATCTTATTTTACCGTATCGTATTTTAGTTTATTATTTTCATCCCCTAGCAGCCTGTTTGTTGTCTAATGAGAGACAGAAAGGGAATGGATCCAGATGGGAGGGGAGGTGGGGAGGAACTGGGAGGAGTAGAAGGAGAGGAAACCATCATCAGGATATATTTTATGTGAGGAAAAAAAAATCTGTTTTCAAATGAAGAAAAAAAATTTAAAGAAATGTGAGGGGAACAAAGTGGGTGGGGCTGCAAATTCCAATAGTTCTCAGCTGCAAGCCCCAGGAAGGAAGTCCACAAGACTTTTCCTGTTGAGGTCTATATACACCCTTGAAGACAGAGTCCTAATTCCCTTTCTCTTGCTGTGATAAGCAAGAGAAAACTCACTCAAGCAACTTCAGGGAGCAAAGGCATTTGTTTCATCTGGTCACAGTCGGGGAGAAGTCAGGGAAGAAACCCAAGCAGGAATGCTGCCTGCCGGCTCACTCACAGACTTAGGCTTAGCTAGTGTTCTTACACAGCAAAGGACCGCCTGTCTAAGGAATAGTGCGGCCCACAGAGGGCTGGACCTTCGTGCATCAGGTTGGGTCACCCTACTCAAAATATCTGATTAAGAAAATTCCTCGCGGTGGTGGTGGTGGTGGTGGTGGTGGTGGTGGTGGTGGTGGTGGTGGTGGTGGACGCCTTTAATCCCCAGAACTCAGGAGGCAGACGCAGGCAGATTTCTGAGTTCAAGGCCAGCCTGGTCTACAAGTGAGTTCCAGGACAACCAGAGCTACACAGAGAAATCCTGTATCGGGAAGAAAAAGAAAGTCCCTCACAGGAGGGCTCAGCAGCTTGGGTTTTAGCTAATTCCAGATGTTGTCAAGTTGACAATCAAGATTAGCCACCACATAGTTAATAATACCTATCTTGGGGAATGGAGAGATGGCTCAGATGTTCTTCCAGAGGTCCTGAGTTCAATTCCCAGCAACCACATGGTGGCTCACAACCACCATGAGATCTGGTGCCCTCTTCTGGTGTGAAGGCATACATGCAGGCAGGACACTGTATACATAATAAATAAATCTTTAAAAAACTAATATTATTCCATTGTATATATGTACCATAGTTTATTTATCCATTCTTCGGTTGAAGGGCATCTAGGTTGTTTCCAGGCTCTGGCTATTACAAATAATGCTGATATGAACATAGCTGAGCAAGTGCCCTTGTGGTATGATTGAGCATTCCTTGGGTATATGCCCAAGAGTGGAATAGCTGGATCTTGGGGGAGATTGATTCCCAATTTTCTAAGAAAGCGCCATATTGATTTCCACAGTGGCTGTTCCTTTTTAAAAGGAAATACTCAAACAATTGCATTTGGATGTCTGGCAAATCTGTGGTCCTAGCACTCAGGAGATGGAGGCCAAAGGGGCACAGGTTCAAGGCCAGCTTGGGCCATATGAAGAGTTCAAGGTCACACTAGTCTCCATAGTGGCTGCACCAGTTTGCACTCGCACTAGCCAAGAGTTCTCCTTTCCCCGAATCCTTGACAGCATGTGCTGTCCTTTGTCTTATTGATCTTGCCCGTTCTAATCAGGGTAAGATGAAATCTTAATTTTATTTTGCATTTCCCTGAAGGCTAAGGGTGTCAAACATTTTAAAAATGTTTCTCAACCATTTGTGTTTCATATCTTGAGAATTCTCTGTTTAGTTCTATAGTCCATTTTTGATTGTGTTATTTATTTTCTTGACGTCCAGTTTTTGTTGTTGTTGTTGTTGTTGTTTAGTTCTTTATATATTCTGGATACTAATTCTCTATCAGATATAGAATTGGGAAAGAATTGTTTCCCACTCTGTAGGCCACCACTTGGCTCAGATGATGGTGTCATTTGCTGAGAAGGGGAAATGGACACAAAGTCCTACCCCTAACCAAAAAGCTGTTTGTAGTTTCCTCTGGGAAAGGGAAAATGAGTTTTATTCAATGGGGTGTCACGGGTATTTCAAACACACTCCAGTACAGGCACCATGCCCAGAACAGTTGACCAACACAAATGGACCAACACAAAAAACACGTGTTTTGGGGGCTTTTGGGGGGGGGAGTTGTTTCTTTTATTGTTGTTGTTTTAGTATTTTTTGTCTTGTTGGGTTTAGTTTATTATTATTTCTGGGGTTTTTTTGTTTTATTTTTGTTTTGAAACAGAGAAAGAACGAACGTGAAGTTGGGTGGGTAGGGAGGAGGAGAGGATCTGGGAGGAGCTGTGGGGGGAGAAAACACAGTCAAAATATATTGTAAGAAAAAAGTTAATTTAAAAAAGCCAGCCTGGGCTACATGATGATACCCTGTCTGCAAAGGGCGGGGCTTTAGTTCTGTGATAAAGTACTGGCTCGTTATGTTCTAGATTTGATCCTAGCAAAACCAAACTGCACTGTACCCTCACACACTGCTGTTTCTTAGCATTGCTCCTAAACAACACAGTTTAACAACTATTTGCATGGTGATAGATCTTACAGGGGACCTAGAGATGACTTGACATGTAAGGTAGGATGTGTAAACATTTGTATGCAAATACTACACTGTTTTCTGTGGAGGACTTGAGAATCCACTGTAAGAGTTTTTATTTGTTTATTTTGGGGTTTTTGTTTGTTTGTTTTTTGTTTAACTTATGGGGAATTCTAGAACCCTGCAGATTTCAACCTCCTGCAGAAAGCAAGAGACAAGCACATTTATTTACTCAGTGAAAAAAAAACTTTTTAGGATATATCGTGTCTCATCCTTTCTGCATGAAGATGAACATGTCAGGAAGACATTCTCTCAGGAGCTCACAGGCCAGCAGGGGAGACAAACACAAAAACCAAGAGAGGACAAACAGCAGACATGTACTAACAAGTCCCCTTCCCCACAGATCACCTCTGCTCAAATTGCCTAATTAATCAATTAGAAAGTCTGTCTTTTGGTGAATTTCACAGCTACATGTGTGTGGCATGTCTATTCATGTGTATTTAAATGCTCAAGCATGTGTGTGTGTGCATGTATGAGTACACATGTAGAGGCCAAGGCGTGGCTTCAAGTCTCCTCCTGTGTGGCTGTCCATCTTATACTTTGAGACATGGTCTCTCACTGAATCCAGAGCTCCGGGTTTCATCTTGACTGTGTGCCCAGCAATTCTCTTGTCTCTGTCCCCACCTCAAGTGCTGGGTTTACAGGTATGAAATAGCCATGCCCAGCTTTTACTTTGTTAAGAGGGAACTGAATTCAGGCCCTCATTCTCACACAACAAGCAATGTGCCCACCAAGCCATCACTCTGGCCCCCTGACAAGCATATTTTGAACTCAGAAAGAAACTTCACTACAGTCTCTCCTTCACATGAAATTGTTATTTTTTTTGAAAAGAATCAATGTCTTAACAGTCTTTCTCCAAACTTGATCATGATAGTTAATATGTTTCCATTTATTCTTTTTCAAATCATTCTTAATTATACAATGCAAAGATCAATTTCAGCCTTTAACCATTATTACTTTTATAAAACGATTCTAGGAGAAATTATTTACATATATATATGTAAATATATATATATATATCTTATAATGAACCATTTTCCAAAATATATGAAGTCTTGAAAGTCAACAAGAGGGAGATAAACAATCCAATTTTTAAAACAAGCCAAATATTCCAGCAGACACCTCACCAAAGAAGACATAAACCAGGGGAAAAGGGAGTGTGGAAAGATGCCCAACACCATATGTCATCACAGAATTGCAAATGAAAACAATGGTAAGACACCGTAGAAACCTCGAACTTAAAGAAAACCATGACGTCATGGGTTTGGAATAAGAGCTTTTCAACATTACTAGTAAGAATTTCCCTTAGAAGACAGTTTGTCACTTTCTTACAAAACTACATAAGTCACAGCATGCAGTAGGCAGGCTCTTTGGTATTTACCCACACAAGCTTAAAAATTTGCATCTACACAGAAACCTATACACGGATATTTATGATAGCTTTGTCCTTTGTTGTCGTAATTGGGATATAGCAAAGATGTCTTTTGGTAGATTAATGGGTAAACGTGGCATATCCAGGCAGTGAGATATTATTGAGCTCAGAAAAGAAATGTACTCTCAAGACATGGAATGCCAAGGAGAAATCTTGAGAAAGAGGCATTCTGAGAGCTAAGTACTGTAGGAATCCGACTAACGATATTCAGGAAAAGGCACCACTGTGGAGACATAGAAGGGGCGGAGGGGAGGGGAGGATGAAGAGATGGAACACGGGTTATTTTAGGTCAACTAAACTACTCTTTATGGACTATAATGGTGGAGATGCGCGCGCGCGCACGCGTGTGTGTGTGTGTGTGTGTGTGTGTGTGTGTGTGTGTGTGTGTTATATATATATATCATTATACATTTGTCAAAACCCCTGAATGAACAACAAAAGCTGAACCCTAATACAAATTCTAGATATTGGGTGACAGTGCTGTGTCAATGCACATTCATTAATCATAACAGCATTCAGATGCAGCCCTTTGATAGTGAGGAAGGCTATGCATATGCCAGTGGGATGGAGTACGTTATGATAAAAATCTGAAATGTCCCCTCTAGGCTCACATTCCTGAACACCTGGTCCCTGCCTAGTGACAGCGGTTGAGGAGGGCGTGAAACCTTTAGGAGCTGGCAGAAGGGGACACTGGAGAAAGAACTTCACAGGATGTGGACTGACTCCACATATAGTCTCATCCTTGTTTCCTGATCCACCAAGACATGAACAGTTCCTGCCGCACACTCCCCCTGCCAGGAATTCCACCACCCCTTCCTATTACGACAACTAGAACTATGAGCCAGAACAAATTATTTTCTCTTAAGTTACTTCTGTCAGGTGCATTATCACAGCATCAGGAAAAGTAGACATACAGAGGATGTGAAAATCTCTGTATGGCTCACTTGGCTTGCTCAGTAACTCTAGAACTACTCTTAAAAAGTAGGTTTCTTAAAACCTAGTTCTTTGGGTTGGATTTTCTTTTCTATTCCTGTCCTCCCAGCATGAATTATATGTACTTTCTCATGAAGAATTGTGATACTTTCCAATGCCCTACTTTCATTCAAACATAGTAAACAAAAAGCCATTCAGAAAAGAGAAACTGAGTCAGAGGGTAAAGTGTTGTCAGTACATGTACTGAAGCCACCCATCGAATAAGAGTGTGTCACGTGTCACACATCAGAACTTCATAGCACAAAACAGAATGTCTAAGTCCCTTCAGACACAATTGTACCCAGAATGCTTAGTCAACTGCTCAAAGTTCTCTTAAAAGAACCCAAAGCTCTACCTACTCATGTTGCCAACCATACATTTTAGAAAAACACCATTAGGGTACAATTGACAACTGACATTTTCCAAATAAAACACTGGTTTCTAAAAATATAAATTGTCCTGTTTTTCTATTATAATCACTAGTATGATGGCAAATAGCAAGATGGGTGCAATTACTGTGGGAAGTGGTTGGTATTCCTGTATTTTTGTGTTTGTTTGGTATTTTGTTCTGTTTGGTTTTTCTTTTTTTCCACAGGCCAACCTCCACAATGCTGGCTTTCTCTTCCGGAAATCACCCAGGTGCCTTCTGATAGATTTCTCTGCCGAGAAGTGAGATTTTAGGCTCTCTGAAATCTCTTCTCCAAGTCCCCACCCTCCAGCTGCCCATTTGCACAGGGGACCAAGGAGCGTGCTCACTCTGATTGGTACACTTGTGTTGTGAGGTGAGGTCCCACCGTGTTTTGTCATTACAGAGAGTGTTTCAGTTATCAATCACTACATGGAAAACCACTCCCCAAAAGCAGGGGCTTGAAACTACAGCAACTTATTCTCAGGAGTCTGTGGGTGATTTGGCAACTCTGGTCATAACCAGAATGTCTTTGTGGTTGCATTTGACTGGAAAAATGGATTCGTGATTGAGTTCAACTATAATATTGGCATGGCTGCACCTCGCTGTACAAATGATCTTAGGGTGTCTCTCAAAAAAAAAAGACAAGCTTATTTTGTTCTTCTTGTATGACATCTAGATCCAAAGAGGATGATATCCAGTACACAATGACAATCAAGTCTGCTCACAGCACACTTGACAGTATCCCACGGCCTAAACCAAGTCAAATAACCAAAAGTTAGTGTGGACTGGAGGAGGATTACACTGGGCATCAATACCTGCAAGTCCCTATGGACCGTGGTTATGTAGCATTTCCTCTTAATTGAAACACTCCCTCCTGGACATAAGCTGGGTAAGACTCAAGAAGTAAAGAACAAACCTCAGAAGCCTCAGGAAGTTCCTAAAATTTACAGACTCCAAGTTTTAAAGCTGCTAAGGAGGAAACTCTGACAAACCCTTTGGAAGATACAGAGAGCTCTATGGGCTGCATCTTTTGTGAGCCATCACTCATGCTGAGGAGAGCTTTTCCATCATGCAGCTGCCTTTGAGCATCCCGTGCTTCTGCAAGCAACCCCTCCCCCACACTCCTTTAACATGTAAAACTTGTAAATGCTTAACAAACCCACAGGTTCACCAAGCTAAGCTTGGGTGGAATGGTGTCTTTGGTCTACCATCAGTGCCCTGTGTAAGGTGAGGAGAATTTCATTCATAACTCCCCAAGAAAAAAAATCATACAACTATCCACCTAATAGTCCACCCCAAAGAGTGGAAAAGTAGGTGTTCAGTGATTTAGTCTAGAAGTAAGGTCATTAAATACAAACCATGATGATTGTGCATCTGGATGACCTAAAAATAATACCTAATCGATCTTTGACAATAACAATGTGCCAGGCACTAAACATATCCATTATCTCACTTAACACCCACACCAACTGTGATCATCTCAATGGTCAATTAGATTGGATTTAGAATCACCCTAGAAACACACCTGTAAGGCTGTCTACAAGGATACTTCCAGAAAGGCTTAAGTGAAGATAGAAAATTCATCCTGAATATGGGTGGCACCGTCCATGGGCTGTGTTCCCAGGCTGAATAAAAGGAGAAAATGAGTTTGAGTACCAGGATGCATTGCTCTCTCCTTCCTGACTGTGAATGTAATGTGAACAGCTTTTCCTGGTTCTGTTTCCACACCCTCTTCTCTGTGATGCACTGTGCCCTTACACTGTGAGCCAAAATAAGCTCTCTTCCTTAAAGTGCTTTTGATTACAGCAATGATGTATATGTACATATATAATATACTTATATATACCAATGATACATATATATATACACATACTAATGATGTGGGGGGGGGGGCTTGGATATGAATTGTCTTCCCAAAAGTCCTATGTACTGAAGACTTGGTCCCCAGTAAAAACAGTATTCAATGGAAGTTTTGGGAAGTGGCTGGATTATGTGGTCTCTGCCTTCATCACTGAATGAAATCAAAATTGGGAGAAACTATTAGGAGGTTGTGAAATTGTAGAAGGGTGAGCCCTGGCTAAAGGAAGTAGATCCCTGGGACATGCCTTTGAAAGGTTTCTTGTTCTGGCCATTTCCTGTTACCCTCTGCCTGTCCACCATAAGGTGAACAATTCTCTCTCTCCAAGCCCTTGTGCTATGATTTTTCTGCCTCCCTGTGTCCCAGAAACAATGAATCCAGCTGACCATGGGCCAGGACCTCTGAAACCATGAACCACATAAAGACTTCCTCCTCTACATTGGTTTTCTCCAGGATTTCGTCACAGTGATGACAAATCTAACATCCCACCGCAATGATGAGGTGTGGCTTTCAAAACTAGTCTTTAACACCCAGATCAAGTCAATTGGCCTGGTACCCAATGCAGGGATACAGAAGGAGCTCCTAGAGAAGCAGGACTCTCTGCCAGGAGGGAGCTTTCTTCTCCTTTGTGTCACTGAGACCTATGTACAGTCTCAGTATACACTCTCATATAGGGCAGATGTGGCACTGACCACACACACACACACACACACACACACACACACACACACACACATACACTTGGATATGAGGACCTTCCAAAAACAAAGTGCGATGCACAAAAGTGAATGCCTCTAGAATAAAATCATCCAGTGTGGGACCTGGCACCAGTCACTTTTCCCATCTTAGATACTTTCTTTGACGTGAACGCTGACCAAAATTGTCTGCCAACTGCCTGGGAGCTTCGGAGAGGACTAATTTTCACAAAACTTACAAAGTGCTCAATGGAGACCTTGGCGTATAAATAAACAGTAACTGTCATTCTTAAGATTATGATTGAGTGGGTTTTCAGAATTGTCTGGAATCTCTGCCTTTTCCTTGCTAATTATCCCATCCTCTGAGAGAGGTGCATACGAGATTTTATCAGTCCTAAAGGTCGTCACTGCCACCTTCTGAGAATTCTCAACAGGATTGTGTAGGCTAAATACTAACATATATAAGAAAGAATCCAAAAATTGTTTCTAAGTAAACTTGGCCTACGCTAAAACAAAATCTTGATTCTCAAAAGTACGACGTAATGTCTTCCAAAGTCATAAATTATAGATCATATTGATGTTGATCTGAGCTCAACCCCTGTGCTGAGGGTAATAAGAATAAATTACATGAGTGAGGAACCCCATTGACTTGTGCGCTTGCATTTTGATTAGTGTTGTGTATTTTTGCCAAAAGAAGAAAAATGTAAGAATAAATATTGAATTAAGAGAAGCACAAATACTGCGTAGGATTTTTCACATACTGTACAGGCCTGGCATTCTTCGGATTGCTATAACTATATAGAACTGAAATGCCATGCATGTGACTGGCCACTGCGCTCCAATACAGAGTGGAAGTGCTTGAGGGACTTGGGTTAATACCTTAGTCAACTCAGACAGTCATGACTAAGTGGAAGCAGAACAGAGCTTAAAGAAGACCAGTTTACTTCTCACTCTTATGGAGGCTGCAAGCCTAATGTTAGCATGTCTCCATGGTGTGGCTCTGGCAATGGCTCTCTCCTGCTTTTCATCCTATGCCACCTCAGTATGCCCTCACATGGTAGGCAGAGAGCAAGCTCTAGCTGCTACTTCTGCTGCTACTACTGCTGATGGTAAGGATAATGATGATGATGGTGCTGATGGTGATGATGGTGATGGTAATGATGGTGATGGTGATGTTGATGATGGTGGTGATGGTGATGGTAATGATGATGATGGTGATGTTGATGATGGTGGTGATGGCGATGATGATGGTGGTAATGATGGTGATGATGATTCTTTTCCTTCTTCCCAGGACACTAATCACATCATGGGGGAGCTCTACCTTCATGCCCTCATCTTGAGAAATGACTACCCATTTCCTGGCTCCACCAGGAAATATCACAGCAGAGCTTAGGTCTTCATCAATATGAATTTTCAGGAGGTACTGACATTCAGTTCGCAACACATGCAAATTCCTCTAGTCACTTTAAACAGTGTCACAAGCAGAGGAAAAGCCTGAAAAAAAAAGTGAAAGGCTAAAATAATGCCTGCAAATTATCTTTTCAATTCTGCAATGCACTTAAGATGTCAAGGTCCTAAAAAGAACAAAATACGGCTTGGGACGTGGATTAAATGAGTAGTTTGAGGACCCATTAGAACATATTTTCTCCAGAACATAAAAATTGTAGTCTTGCTAATCAAGTCTGTTTTGAGATTTTCAAGTCTGTTTTTTGGGGTTTTTTTTTTTTTTCACTTATATTCACAAAACGTGTGATGTGAGTCAGTTACGACTGGTATAAACCCACATTCTATCACTTTCTACTTTAATGACCTTGGATGTGTCCCTGTAATCACTTTACCCTTTTACCTCTTCTGCAAAAATGAGACTCAATCCCACCTCTAAAACTCCTGGTGAACATTATATGGGTAAGTGTGCCTGCAAACGCCATTTGTCATAGAATAGGCATGTGTTGAATGTTTATTTGCCTCGTGTCTTTGGTTGGCTTTTCTTTTATAAAATAAACTACCTTCAAAGCCATAGCACACTAGGAAATCATTCTTATTGAAAGACTTGATCATTAGCAAATATGAGCTTTTATCTAAAAGCTCTACATTAAGGGATTTTTTTTTTTTTTTTTTGCAAACCTTAACAGTAAAATTAACAATTACCTCCTAACATGGGGCAGGAGGCCAGCCAGACATTTCCCATTCAATATACACCAGGACGCTCTTGGGATTAATTGTTAGGTTTTATATCTACATGTAGAGTCAGAAACTGGATGAAAGCCAAGTATTTTTTATTTAAGGCATCCAGTGGGTAACCCACAATGCACTTGGCATCAGGACCACTAAGTGGGCTTGGTCCACTCTGTACTAAAAACTGCAAGCTGCAGATGGTCTTTTCCTCTATTCACCTACCACGCAACACCAGTGGAGTTCTTCGCAGCCCCAAGCTGTCACGGTGTTCTTGCTTACGACTGAAAAGGTGCTGATTTGAGAACGAGCCACCTTCCTGCTCCTAGGTGCACCGTGAGCTGTATTGCAATGCCGGATCCCTCTGCGAATGTCCCTGAATCCTCTTTGTTAATTCATGAACAGAAGAAGGAGCAGCACTGGACTGGGGATGTTGTGATTGGCAATCAACATCCATTTCTCTCTTACCATAAAGTGTTCTTCCAAACTGCCAGTGGCCGTCCATTGGGAGGTCACGAAACACTGAGTCAAAACAGCTATTTCTTAGTGGAACAGAATCACGTAGGGTAACACAGCACCGCACAGCGGGATGCATCACAATTTCCTGTGAACCTTTTATTTCAGGCAGACATGGATGTGATTGTGTGGATGTGTGAATAAAATGAATTTTCCAAGGGAATATGTCAAAAAGTTGGAGAAATGATCTTCTATTGTGCCTTCCTGTCCCTCTGACAAGTAGAACACTGTATTTCCTGGAATCTTCCCTTAGAAGATTCCAGACGCCACTTGAGTTTAGCCAGTTGTGCTTAAGTGCGAGGTCTGGGTGTTGGCAGTAGTCACACCTCTACTACCACAGCTACTGTTATTGGACATATGATATGTACATTTGGCTTTCTGTGGCATCATTAGCATAAAGTATAACATGTGGTCACTAGATTTGTGGTCCCTGATAAGAGTACTTGGCATGTACTTCCTGGCTGAGATACCTGCAGGTGCACTGGGTGGTATCTGGGATCAGCAACAAAACTCTGGGAAGGGTAGATCCAGAACATGAATCGTGTAATTCTGTATCACTAGATTTATGGTTATTTTCCTCCTGCTCTGGGCATTTAGGAAAACCCCTGGAAAGCTCAACCACACTCCCGTTCCTTCAGTCCTCAAAGGGTTCTGTAAGTGGCTATACCCTATAACAGAGCTCTTTTTGCTTGTCCTGCTCTAAGTAGTACCTATTCTGTACTGTGAACTGTTATAAACACAGAACACTCCAAATAAGAGGTTATTTTCTGGTTCTCGGCCTTACAACAGAACTTAGTTAAGAGTCCCCGTGGAGACTTGTGAAAGAAAGAAGCGAAAAATAAAATTTGTCACAGATATGTGTGTTTTGCTGTTTAGGGGCTTTGGTAGGCACTGTAGTGCTGAGAGACGGAAGAATAGTTGTTGGATGGGTCATAAAACTACGTGACAGAGATACCAAGATGGTTTAGTGTCTTCAGGCACTAAAGCTTCATAGAGGATGTGACTCCTATCGTGAGTCTCGTATCCTGAGAAGACTGTGAGGTAGAGAGTTGGTCAGTTGCATACAGAAGAAACCAAACCTGTGAGAAAGTGGGAAGGCGAAGCTGGCTATGGTGTGGTGACACTGTGGTGTGAGGGTGTGATCGCAGCAGAGGCACTACCATCTAGTTCCATTTCTGATGCTGTGGTAAAATGTGTTGATCACAAGCACTCGGGGAAGGAAGGGTTGCAGTTCTGGTTGTGGTCCATGGCAGTGGGAAGTCACAGTGGATGGATTTCAAAGCAGTTCACATTGTATCCACAGTCAAGACAAGAGAAATGATGCATGTAGGCTGGCTTGCTTGCTGGCTTTCTTGCTGCTCTCATATAGTTCAGGACACCCTTCCTAGGGAATGGTGCCACCCGCAGTATGCTGGGTTTTCCCACATCACTTGACAATCCAAACAATCCTCCATCAAATAACCTGATTATTCCTAGACAATTCCTCAATTGTGACTGTCCTGCAGAGTAATTCTCGGTTGTGTCAAGTTGACAATTAAAGCTAACAATCACTCAATCTTATGAGGAAGGAAGGGTATAAAGCTGAGAGGACCTTCCAGAGTATCCTGCACTAGGGACAAATGCCAAGCCTGTGTGACCCTACATCAACCGGTCACTAGATGAGAGCTATCCTTGTGAATGAAGGACAAGATGCAAGTCCTTGAAAGGGACTTGGTTGTGAGTTATTAGAAGCCAGCATCTCTGGGCAGATCTAGAATTTCATGGCCAGGGATGTAGCTCAGAGGCACAAACACTTGCCTAGCTCACTGACAAACTGGCTTCTTTTACATACAGAGCCATCACTGTGATGGCTAATTCCATCTTTGTGTGACATTCTCCCCGGATCTGCATCTACATCCATGTCGATATTTTCCTAGACAGGTATCTGCCTTTTTGTTTTTTAATCAGGGCTCACACTGATGACACTGTCACATAATTATCTCCAAATACCTTATTTCCAAATAATGTCACATATACAGATGCTTGTGGTTAGGACTTTGGCATCATTTTCCAGGACATAGTTCAACCCAAAAGAAGTAGGTAGAACATCCATTTCACAGATGGAGACAAGGCACAAAGAGACCATCTACCTGACACTGTGAGGCTAATGCATTGAAGTATAAAAAAGGAAGGTAGAGACCAGACTCTCATGGAACACTCCCAGCCAGGAGACAGGCATAAGACTCCACTCTGTCACCACTGTGGACTGGACCAGAAACAGGTGCCTTGTCTAAAGACAGACTACCCACAGGTTTGTCACTGGTGTCTCTCTTCATCAGGGGCCCCTTACATTCAAGAGTGACAGACTACCTAACCAGGGTCTCCAGAAGAGACCCAGAGAAGGAGAGTAAGATCCATTGAATGTGGGAACAGCAGCAGCAAGACACAGTACATCCAGAATGTACCAGAAAACATGAACAAGGGGGCAGACCACAGTAGCAGGAGCCTGAGATGGCAGGAGCTTGAGGTGACAGGAGCCTGCAGTGACGGGAGCCTGAGGTGACAGGAGAAGTGGAGAGACCGACTGTAGCGGCAGGGACCGGAACTGATCGGAGTGGAACCATCATGACAGGGTCAAAGGAAACCTGGAACTTGGGGAGCGATTTGAGACAAAGAAGTACTGGGGCCCTTCATGGAGTCCTCTAATCCTAGGGCAGTCTATGGCCATCAGGTTTGCAGAGCATCGGAATATTCTCCACAAAGCTCTGACTACCAGGGCAAGCTTCCTGCCGGCGCCGGCACTCATATCCACTTTGCCTTACACCGACCTCTCACCACGGTTTTGTGTCTTAGAACCTTCAAGTGACCTGGCTCAGGCACACAGAGGTGGGTAAAAGTGGGTTGACTATCACGGCAGGGAAGCCGAAGGAAGAGGAAAAGGCAAAGGGGGGTAAGGTGCTTCATAAAGCTCAAGTGAGACCAGCATTGCGGGAGTAACAAAGAGTTGCCAGCCGGAATCTGCAGGGTGGGTGGAGCCAGAGCTAGGCGGCTGGTTCATGACGGCCTGATGTGAGTTGAAACCAGAAAGACAAAGTACCAATGACACCTTCAAGGGGCTCAAATACACAGAAGAAAGGGAGGAAAGGGGGCAATGTGTTTTAAGAGGGGAGAGAGCTGAATATGTTTAAATATGGTGGGAATAAGCTATGAATGGCCGTGAGGATGCAAACATTTGAAATAGAATCAATCAGCTGGTGGGAACGGGTTGCTAAGGATGTGAGTGCCCTGGAAGGCAGTGGAATTCAACTAAACTAGGAAAAGGGAAGAAGGTGCGTGTGCGTGTACACACAAAGTGTTACTAAGATGTGGTAGCCAGGGTGTTTCCTGTAATGGCTTCTATTTTCTGAGTGAAATCAGAGGATATTATCCCCTGAGAATGAAGAAAGAAGAGATGGGATAAAGGTGGTGAGGAAACGAATATTTTCAATAGTTGTTTCAGAAAATGGCAGTGAGATCCAACCAGGAAAACAGTGTAGAATGACCAGCTGGCAGAGACGGCTCTGCGGAGATCAAGGGCCGTGGATTTGGGATGCCACTTAACTGCGATTTTATGTGATTTTCTCCAGCCTCATTCAGTGGGGCAGATAAATCAGCAGAAACACTGGTAGCTGGGATTAACTCAAAGTTGAAGGCAGAAGAGCAAAGGGATAAGAAGTCAAAGGTGTTAGAAAGAGAATGGCTGGAGAAATGAACCATAAGATCTAGGCTGGCTGCAGATGGAGTGAAGATTGACAAGGCGAGGAGGAAATGGAGTGCCAGGAAACTCAGACGTAAAGATCAGCTATTCCAGAGTGCAAGGTGAAGGGCTGGGGTAAGGGAAGGTGGTGCGCATTTGAATGTTCCCATCAGTGAGGGCTCTCTGGACTTATATTCGTGAATATCGGGCCTTCCGCTGGAGCATGGTCAACCTACCAGGGACCACACGCCAAGAAAACTGACTCTCCCCCTCCCAGCAGTTATCAACTGTCAATAGCTCCTTAGCGAGGGGTGAGAGACCATGCTCCACTCCCATTTCCCTGTGGGGGATTTTGTCTGACTTGGGCTTGTGAAAGTTTCTGTGCATGCTGTCTCGACTTCTGTGGGTTGACATGTGCAACTGCCCTGTTCTGTCTGGAAAACATTATTTCCTCGTAGTCATCCTGTTGTTGGAGGTTTTTGCTCTTTTTAGGGGGGCCCGCCACCCAGCTCCCAAATAAATCACACACACAGAGGCTTATTATTAATTATGAATGCCCAGCCTTAGCTTGGCTTAGTTTCTAGCCAGCTTCCTTGTCTTAAATTATCCCGTCTACCTTTGGCCTCTGGGCTTTTCCCATTCTCTTACTTCAGTAAATCTTACTCTTACTCTGTGGCTTGCTGTGTAGCGGGGTGGCTGGCCCCTGGCGTCCTCCTCTTCTCTGGCTCCTCAATCTCAGATCCCATCCAGTTTTCTCCGTCTATATATACTCTCTGCCTGCCAGTTCCGCCTATCCTTTCTCCTGCCTTGCTATTGGTCGTTGAGTTCTTTATTAAACCATCAGGTGTTTTACACAGGCACAGTGACACAGCTTCACAGAGTTAAACAAATGCAACATAAACAAAAATAACACACCTTAAAATACTCTACTACATCACCCACTGCTTCTAGCTCTGAGAATCTATCCACACCCTCTTCTACAATGATCCCTGAGCCTCGGGAGAAGGGCATGTGATACTGGTACACCATTAAGGCCTGAGCACTCCACAGTCTCATTCTCTGCACCTGAACTAATTTGGGTTCTCTCTCTTAATCTCCATCTACTGCAAAAAGAAGCTTTCATGATAAGGGTTGAGAGATGCACTAATCTATCATGCTAAGTCGTGGTCATTTATCAGGGCAATAGTAGGAGCTTCTCCCCTAGAGCTTAGAAAGGTGAGAGGGGACTCTGAGGGAAAGGAGGCAAGGAGTTTTAAGAGGGGAGAGAGCTGAACATGTTTAAATATGGTGGGAATAAGCTATGAATGGCGGTGAGGATGCAAACACTTGAAATAGAATCAATCAGCTGGTGGGAACGGGTTGCTAAGGATGTAAGTGCCCTGACAGGCAGTGGAATTCAGCTAAACTAGGAAAAGGGAAGAAGACGCATGTGTGTATACACACAAAAAGTATTACTAGGATGTGGTGGCCAGGGTATTTCCTGATATCGGTGCCACACACGGTTTTCATCTTGCACAGTGGCCCTGAAATCCAATCAGAAAGTGCTTGGCTATTCCCATGACATTCATGTCACTCTTGTGCCAGTGGGCATGTCTTGCCAGACTGGTCGTGATTGTTGCTCACAAGGTTCACAGTTGGATAAGATGGATTACTTTTCTCCTCTGGTTGCGTGCATAGCACCTTCCAGAACTGTGAAACCTAGCCAATAGGGATGAAGGGCCAAGTTGAGTACCAGCTTGATTTCTCCATGTCCTCTGACTCATGTATGTGGTGTCTTCAGCAATCGGATCTTACCATCAAGTTCTGGAGAGTAACCAAGAGCATTGGTAGTAGCCTGTAATATTTGGGGGGTCTATCAGGCCTCAATGGCAAGCAGCTCCAGAAGAGATAGCCCATTCCTAACACTGGTCTTTTTATTTGCTAGTCTCTGGTATCTAGTAGGGACATTGTTGCCCCATTATAAGGTAACTCCATTTAAACACGACCATACAAACTGGAAGAAGCCTTCTAGGTTAAAGGTTAGCCACCATAAAACATTACCCCAGTAAAACTTAGATGCTTCTTTTGCATGCTGTTATCGTGGCTCAGTATCACAGACGTCCCTAGCAGCCCATCAGCCCATCACCCCCTGGTCTGGATCACTGGCCACTCCTCCTCAGAAGTCTGGGAGAATAGATTGGAAATTTAGATGGATCCAAGAGAACAGTTTTTTGTGAGATATTTTCTGAATATTTTGATGTCTCAGTGACCAGAACAATAACCTCAATAGCAATTCCCCGCGAGTATATTTGTTAGACGAGTTAGTAATAAATATTTTAAGACCTTATCTAAAAGTCACATTAATCTAACACATTTTATTGGACAATATAAAATATACATGGATATTATAGAAAAACGAAACTTAGCCCAGAAATGTGAAGCTAAGCTGCCAACTCTGGAATGCATGCACAAAGGGGAGACAAGCAGACAACTGGCATTTTGACAAGAAGGAAACGGCTTTACGAACACATATTCAGTTTGACCAAACAGCAAACAGTTACTGTGTACATGAACTATCTGTAGGCACAGGATTTATTTATGTTTATCCCATCTATCCTTTCCATGTAATGTCTCTAGACTATATAGTCAAACATATTGAATTATTAATATATGGATCAAGAGTTGTTATTTACACACTTGCACCATACATTTTGGATAAACAAAATGTAATTTCACATGATAAAGTATAGTTATAACCAATATGGGTTATGTTTGGTCTCTTATATGACCCCTTGCCATGAAATTAATGACCAGAATTAATGATCAATCAAAGGGAAAATAACTTATCACTTTAGACAGATAAAAGTCTGGCCTGAGGAGTAACTGCTTAAGCTAAAGCCAACCTAATAGGGTTATTTGTTTTGTTTAGGGTGCAGGAGGTTTGCCTGGCTGGATAGTCAGCCATTGGTTGCTTGCTAGCTTGGTTTGAGATAGGGTTTCATGCTGTAGTCCAGGCTGGCCCTCACTCACTATGTGGCCTGGAGTGGCTTCAAACTCCTGTCGATCTTTTTGGCCCAGCTCCTGGGTTACTGAGATTACATGTGTATGCCACTGGGCATGAGGGAAGCAGTGTAACTTGTAAAACAATTGGATGAGCCGTTTACTCAGTTGTTTATGCTTTTTTCCCCATTCAAACCCATCGAGTCTCATCCCCAGCTTCACAACTGGTCAGTAGGTATCTATAAGCCTTTGCTGTCTTGAATCAGCTTATGCCTTGTTTGTAACTCAGACCTAACATTTAGCTGTATACTTCTCATTTTCCTCGGTGTTGTGAGGCATTAAGCTCTTTTGTTTGTTTGTTTGTTTACTTTAATGAGGCACATAAAGATACAAGATGAGGCTGGAGAGACAGCTCTGTGGGTAAGAGTGCTATGCAAGCATGAGGACCTGAGTTCGGATCCCAGCTGGATCCGTCCAAGGCTGGGTGTGATTGCGCATGTGGTTATTATAACTCTTCCTGGAGAGACAGGAGGGTGGCGGGTGGTGCAGCTCGGTGACTGCCAGCCTATCTCCGGGTTCAACGAGAGACTCTACCCCCAAGGAAATAAAAACTGAGGTCAGCCCTGTTCAGACTTTCAAAACCACCATTCATCACCTGGGAGCAGTAGTGAAAGCAGCATGTTTCCTACCGGCCCTCAGACCCATGGGATGGTTATTCAAATGAGTCACTATCTGTCACGTTGCCTCCCTTCCTTTATCCCAGCAATTCCCATCAGTATCAAAACTGAGCAGACTCTGAGACTGCAGAGTACAAGAGGCACAGCCCCTGCTTTGTACACCCTGGCTCCCACACTAACCACGTAGAACCCGGAGTTAGTACAACTGTCTCCGGGCCTTGGAAAGCATGTCGTAAGTACATTATTAAGACTTCACCATGTTACCCTAATCTCTTGATTACATTGTATGCATGGATTGGAATGTCACTCAGAAATCTATAAACAGGTATAATTATTATGTGTCAAATTGTATGTACGTAGATGAGAGAGAGAGAGAGAGAGAGAGAGAGAGAGAGAGAGAGATTTTTACAGGACTGGAGAAATGGCTCAGTTGTTAACAGCACTTGCTACTCTTGCAGAGGACCTGAGTTCAGTTCCCAGCACTCACATTAAGGGCTTTACAACTGCCTGTAACTCCAGTACCAAGGGATATGACTCCCTCTTACGGTCTCTGCTGGCACCTGCACACACACACACACACACCTAAAATAATTTTAAACAATATTTTTCAGAACACTTCTACACATGGTTATCTTAAGATGTAAAGGCATCAGTAACGCTCCAGGTCAGAAGGTCTGCCATTCTAAACTCTGTGCTCATATGTCCCAATCTAAGCATGAACCTAGGGGATTCCTGTGGGTCTCAATGCACTATAGCTAAAGAAGTAATAGGTGGTTTTAGTACTGAATATTAACCAGGACTGGCACTTTTTAACATTTATTGCATGTGTGTGTGTGTGTGTGTGTGTGTGTGTGTGTGTGTACTTGTATAACAGAGATTGTGTGTGGGGCAGAGGACAACTTGCAAGAGTCAATTGTCTCCTTCTACTGTGTGGGTCCCAGGGATTGAACTCAGGTTGTCGGGCTTCGTAGCAAATGCTTTCACCTGCTGAGCCATCTCTCTGACCCTAGGGATGGCACTTTGGGAGACCTTTTTTTCCCATGATATATTCTCACTATGTCACCAAAGTCTATAAGCGACACACGCTGGCCAAATTTCAAAACTACGAGGAATTTTTGAGCTGCACCACTTAGGAATCGTCCCCCTTCTCTCCGTCCAGGAGGCAAGCGATCAATGCAGAAGTTCTAAGTGGCATGGCAAGCAATTCTCTGGCTCAGCAGTCATGTCTTTGAGGCAGGCACAGGTAACAAAGTGATGGTGGTGTGAGTGGATCATTCTTTCCAGACATTTGATGATCTCATAGTCGGGAAGTGCCAGAGAGGTCAAGTTCAAGCCCAGCATCTGGGAAATCACCTCCCTGAAGTCCACCAGCTGCAGATATCAAGCAGAGATACGTTAGCTGGGAAAGAAAAAAATGCATCACTGCTGCCAGGTCAAACACGACAACAATAGCAAAAGCGGGAAGCCCAGATTTGCATGAGGTAGGCAAATGACCCACCCTAGCCTGAGTTCTCTAAATTCTGCATAAGGAGGCTTGCCTGCTAAGTGGCTTCTAAAATCCCTGCAGATTCCCTGGCCTTCAGCAGTTTCATAATCTCTTGTGAGTCAAGTGGCCATATGTGTAGCACGAATCTTAAAAGGTCTTATTAATAAAAACAAACCCTGGGTTGGGGATTTAGTTCAGTGGTAGACCGCTTGCCTAGCAAGCGCAAGGCCCTGGGTTTGATCCTCAGCTCAAAAACAAACAAACAACAAACAAACCCGGAGCCAGATATTGAGGTGAACACTGAAGATCAGAGAAACAGAATAAGCCACAGCTAACCTCACCTCGATAACTTCTCAGCTGATCCTGTTTCCTCAAACTGGAAGCCTCTACGTCCTCATCCGAATGGATCTCAGCTGAACTGCTGCCAGAAGCCTAAAAGCTTAACAAGACCTAGTTCCCTGGTCCTCATGCCTTATATACCTTTCTGCTTCCTGCCGTCACTTCCTGGGGTTAAAGGTGTGTGTCACCATGCCTGGTTTTTTCCAGTGTGGCTTTGAACTCACCGAGATCCAGACGGATCTCTGCCTCCAGAATGCTAGAATTAAAGGCGTGTGCAACCACTGCCTAAACCTATGTTTAATATAGTGGCTGTTCTGTTCTCTGACCCCCAGATAAGTTTATTGGGGTGCACACTATATCAACCACACATGTGTGTATTTGCTACAGAGTCAAGAACCCCAGGAAACAACCATCCCTGAGACTGACTTCACAAAGTCGGTTCTGACATCCCGGACAAGTGAAATGATAACTGAGTACATGCCCTGGGGCCCACAAAGTGCTACACAAATGTTGGTGTGAGCCTGTCCATGAATGATAAACATTTCTGCATTGGAATGTTAACTGGGTAATGAATTTCTGAAACTCAAAGAGAAAGAACGAGCTGATGGAAACCTGAGGGCTTCTCAGTCCTTCTCAAACTACCTTGCAAAGACTGCTGCCTCTGTGTATAGTTCTAACACTGAGGTCTCTAGGTGTCCATCAAGAAAGAGGGAAGTAGAAACCAGGGCAGTGGTTAGAGTGGGTATCACCTCTCTTCATGTTCTTCTAGGGTTGTTTCTGTGGCCCTAGACTAACACAGGCAAAATGGGGGTATCATCAAGACAAGCCCTCACTAAATACCTTCCATTTCAGAAAAGATGAGATCCAACCTGTAGACGGAGTATCATCAGAACACCATCCAAACATGTATCCCCAACTTCCTTCCCGAGAATGGTCCAGCAGGGGAGAGGAAAGCTTTTCTTACTTGCACACTCCACCCCCGAAGTGTATATTGAGACATAATCCTCAGTGCGATGGTACTGGGAGAAGGGCCTTTCTGGGGTAATTAGGCTTGGATAAGGTCACCATGGTGGAGTCTCCAAGATAGCCTTGGTGCCCTTATCGATGAAGCCCCAGAGAACTTTGACCATTTGAGGGTTCGTGAAGACACCATTCATAAGCCTGATACCCAATCTGCTGACGCCTTGACCTTAACTCTCCAGCCTTAGACCTAAGAGAAAGAACTGCCCTGCATATGAGCTGCTCCATTTCCCATGCTTTGTAAAAGCACCTAAACAGAATAAGGCACCAGCCTCGCCTCTCGAATGCAAGAGTTTCTCTCAAAGTTTCCCACCCTTTTGAATGCAGCCAAAACTCACAATTCCTGAGATGTTTTCTTCCTGAGAACACTTGCTCTTATGGTTTAGCTCTTCCCAGCTCTGCCTGACACATGAGCCAAAGCAGAGTAGGGGAAAAAAAAATCCTAGGAGCAGAGTCCATTCTCTGCCCTTTCGGCTTCAGAAAGTGACATGGTAGTCAAAGGCAGTAGGGGTCAGACTGCCCGGGACAGAGTTCTTTATGTCTGACCTGATGTGCTCAGGAGATAAAATGCTCCTCTTTGCAGCCAGACAGCCGATGTGTACTTTTTTATGGCCTACATCTGCACTTGGTCAACCATGAAGTCTGGGTGCCACTGTTTGAGATTGGAGGCTTTTTCCTGCAACTGATCTCTGTGGGAGATAAAGCTTCCCTACGAGTCCCAAACCCTGCTTAACCATAAATGATGTGCGATGAGGCAATCTCCAGAGGCAATTATCAAACACAATTTACAACATCTCATCACCACCAGAAGCTAGGTCCACACTGGCTCTCTATTGCTTTGATAAGCACATTAATTTCTTTTTCTTGCTTATAGTCTATGCCATGCAAGTATGAATTGTTTTTCTTGGCCAAGAAACTCATAATGATTATTGGCATGCCAAAAGAGAGGCGGGGGAGTGGGCGGAACTGTTGAAATGATATAGAAATCTTTACAAATTGTGTTGGGAGAAAGGTAGGAATAATGCTCTCGTTGGTAGCACATAAACTAAAGTTAGAATGGCACAGGGGAGCTGAGTGTGGCCCTGCACAGGATGGCATACCCGTTCCCAAAGTCGTCTGTATCACTAAGTATGTGACTACTCATGAAGCTTTTAAGCCATCCTGTCATGTCCTGAGGAGGATCCCACCAGCAGATTTTTATCTACCTGCTGTTCTCTCCTCTCAGCTTCTTCCAGAGTCTTCTTCAGGGTCCTCAGCTCACTGGTGACCACCTCTGTCATGGCCCTGGCCCTCTCCTTGTGCTCTTTAGCCTCCTGCTCCGTAGTCTCCAGCTCGGACTTGACCGACATAAGCTTTTGCTCTGCTTTCTCCTTCATCTTCTCCAGCTTGTCTCGGGCTTTATTTAAATCTTCGATGGCTTTGGTCTGTTCCAAAGTTTTAATCTAAGGAGTCAAGAGGATGAGGATCATTTCCCTTGTTCTTCTTTAGGAGAACTATATACAACGACACTTGGGAAGTCAATGGAACTCACTTAACTGTTCTCTGAATAAAGAATGGACTTCATCCCAAGCAGCTACAAAGACCTTGCAGAAGAGCATAAACTGGACAAGCATGGCCTCAGTCACTGTAGCTTATGAACGACAAAGCAGTGTATGCTTATTTTGGGAAATCAACCCAATAAAATGGCAGACAGCATGGTTCTGAAGTGAGATCGCTAAAATAAAGCCTGTGAGCAAGTTGGACTTTCTATGCTAACCAGTGGGTCCCTGTGCCTTGCAGACAAATGATAGCAGCGGGAGAATGCCCGGTGTCACAGGGGAGCCCATCAGCAAGCCTCAACTCTCCATCAGCAGTTATCAGAAGTGTCTCTAGACACCACTAATGAATGTGAGGCAAAGGCCCAAGCCAGGCGCTCTCTCTCTCTCTCTCTCTCTCTCTCTCTCTCTCTCTCTCTGCCTGCAGATCAGGATGTAAAGCTCTCAGAAACTGCTCTAACACCTGTCTGCCTGCCACCATGCTCCCTGCCACGATGATAATGGATTAAGTCTCTGGAACTGTAAGCAAGCCCTCAATTAAA
Source organism: Peromyscus aztecus (assembly GCA_902168405.1). Lineage (NCBI taxonomy): Eukaryota > Metazoa > Chordata > Mammalia > Rodentia > Cricetidae > Peromyscus > Peromyscus aztecus. The sequence goes on from CABHPQ010000138.1 coordinate 33,604, forward strand.
TGCTTCCTTTTATAAGAGTAGTCTCTTCACGCAGTAGAAGTGACTAAGATGCCCTCATAACACACAGAAACAAGGCATTTGGATGTCCTGGTGAAACAGGTGGGGCTTTCTGCCCCTAACCCTGTACGAGGACACAGCTAAGACAAAGCAGACATCAGATCTGCTGGCACCTGGCCCTGGGGCCTTCCAGCCCCTAGAAATCCGAGAGCTACATTTCTGTTGTTTATAAGCCACCCAGCTGGTAGCATATTGTTGTGACACTCAAAGACTAAGATACTTATCTAAACAGAAAGAGGTCAATGGTAGGCACGCTTGACCTCACAGCCACTGAACCAGCTCTAGAGTGATGTGAACTCTCTTGGGACTCTGACAGCAGCTTTGAACTCACAGTCCAGAGGGCAAAAGAACACCTTCTACAGCTCTGGGAATACACAGGAAGTAAAACGCCAGCCACGGGGGAGGGCAGCGTAGAGAAAGGGTGGGTGAAATGGCAGAGCAAGTACTTAAGATGGGAAGCGCCGTGTTGTCAAAGCCACATTTTGAAAGTTATTTCCTGCCAAATCCAGTGTGTCCAAAGAGTGTCTCAATGATAATTCCTGAATGGCTAATTCCATTGTAGCGAGAACAACTTCGTTTTTAAAAAGAAACTTGAAGAAGTTATTAAGGGGTGGTGTGTCAAGATGTATGCAGAGCCCTTTCCCATGATTCGGAAGAAATTAAATCTCTCATTCTCTTTTGTTAAATATAGTAATCAATCAAATGTTACCAATTTATACAAAGGGTAAAAGAATATCCATTATACTATTATTGGCACTTGTTCTATAGATTTGAAAATTTTCACTGGCCCTAGTGACACAGATCTGCACTGACAGTTATTTGGGAAACTGAGACAGGAGAGTTGCCAACTTTGAGATATGTCTGGCCTACAGATTGAGTTCAAGGCCAGTGTAGACAATTTAACAAGACCCTATCTCAAAACACAAACGTTTGTGTTTTAAAAGGACTTTGAATATATCTTAGTGGTAGAGCTCTTGATCAACATGCATGAGGCTCTCATTCCAACCTCTAGTTCCACCAAATACACACACACACACACACACACACACACACACACACACACACACATTTCAAATCAATTTAAGAAGACTTCTTTTCAAAGCCAAAAGATGGGAAGGAATTATATTGATTAAAGATCCCACAAAAAAGGAATATGCATATTTATTTATAGATGACCTAAACATATTACTTCAAATAATATATTGTATAGACTATCAAATATTTTTCAAGTTGGGTAAACTTCATGAGTTAAACACCTATCAAACTTTAAAAAAAATCATTACCCTCAATTTGGTGGTGACACATGCCTTTAAATCCCAGCACTCAGGAGGCAGAGGCAGGTGAATCTCTGTGAGTTCAAGGCCAGCCTGATCTACAGAGTGAATTCCTAGACAGCCAGGGATATACAGAAAAACCCTGCCTTGAAAACCAAAAAAAAAAAGGCATTACCCATTAAAACAGAGATTCTTAGTATTCATGCTACATCATTATTGCAGAGAAAAGCTGTGCCCAACCACAAAGCTGTTAGAATTGGTATTTTGAGTATGAAACCTTGCATTACTGGAATGGATACATTCAGCTTTCTGTTCAGATTGAGGAAACATGGTGAAATGTCTACCAGAGGTGACAGGTCACAGCTTAGAGACAGTCCTAAGGAGAAGAAAGAGGAGAGGACTCTGAATAATCAGAGGCCTTTTCACACCCTAGAGGTGCCATGTCCTTGTATAACTTAGGTCCCAAAACCCTGACTCAGGGCAGCCAGGGAATGAAGAGATGGCAAACATATATAGGCATGCATCTAGATCAAGTGGTCAGGACTCTCAGATGGAGAAGTCACAGCACCCAGATGCTCAGCATGTGTATTACATAGCGTTAAACAGAGAGGCGAGGTTATTGCACACAGCTGAACATGAAGGTGGGGTTATTACATACAGATAAACAAGGAGCAGAGTTATTATATACCACTGACTAAAGAGGCATGTGTTCCTAATCTCCATAGGAGCAGTCTCTGGAAGGAGCAGTCTTCAGGCAATAAACACCAAGGGGAGAAAGCTACAGTGGACATTTTCTGCACTCACTGTCAACATTGGCACTCAGCCCACAGAAAGGCCTTCCCATCTCTCTGAGCCTCATCAGGGAAGGCCTTACCTCTCCCATGGGCTGAGGCATTAGGGTCCTTAGATGGCTGTGTCCATGTCAACCACACACAACTCACTGAGGACATCACCACTCCTTACACAGAGGACTGCTTGGATTCGAAGGAAGGGATGCCAAGGCAAGCCACCAGGACAGAGCTGGGAGCCAGCAAGAATGACGGAGACTTTGAAATCAAACCAACAACAGATGCCTGGGCGTGGGGTGGGACTAAGTTGGTTTCCTAATCCCCTTGAGGGAATTTCTCAGAGCATCCCAGAGTTCAGCAAGCAATTGGCCTCTAATTTTCCTCCAGCAGGACAGAACTGGCTATAAACAAGATTGATGCATCATCAAGAGTCCAGCTAGGATGGGGAAGGTTCCCAGGGTGCCACTCGTGGTGAACACTGTGTGCTGTCTGCTTCCCAGGAAAGAACTGTGCAATCTGGTGGGCAATTCCCTCTTATACATAAGTGCCAAGGGCCCAGACAGGAAAGGTGATTAAATCTGAACTCTTCCAAGTTGGCTGACCCTAGGGTCTAATTCCCCAGCTGCAGTTGTTAAAGACAGTTCACTGAAAACCCCTGACAGGCATCAAGCAGAGTACATGAGTCTGCATGAAGTAGGGCTGCAAAGTTCTAGAGCAGTGGTTCTCAACCTTCCTCATGCTGTGGCCCTTTAATACAGTTTCCCGTGGTGTGGTGACCCCCAACCATAAAGTTACTTTCGTTGCTACTTCATAACTGACATTTTGCTACTGTTATGGATCTGTGTCTTTCTACTGGCTTAGCATTTGACCCCCGTGGGGGTCACGACCCACAGGCTGAAAGCCACTGTTCTGGAGTGTCCTGATGGCCAAAACAGATGCTGTGCCCACAAAGATATAGCTATGTAGGGGAGACATTCAACTGTTCAGACTCTCTCCCCTCCTTGTCCCTAGAAGCCCACACTCTGGGAGCTGGCAAAGTATGGTTACCCTCACCGTGAAAAGCAAACAGTCTGCCTTTGCAGGCCCTGTTCACTGTGCACAGTGAGAAAAGCAATCCAGGAGATCTGGGCTACTGTAGAACAGAACTGACTCCAGGGAAGGTGAGTAAGGGCTACACTGGCTGGGTGGGAGCCACGTCCATGGGGAAGGAACATGGGGAGCAGCTTCCATATAGGCGTATATGGAAAAAGTCAGAAAAAGAAGCAAGCTTTGCCTGTGGCTGGAGGCTACTGTCTGCTCCGGTGCTTTCTGAGAGACCACAAAGGAGACACTCATGGCTGCTGTCGATGTCTTTCTGTATGCTATGAATATGTGTTGCTCTGACTGGTTGGTAAATAAAATGCTGATTGGCCAGTAGCCAGGCAGGAAGTATAGGCAGGAGAAGCAAAGAGGAGAATTCTGGGAAGAGGAAGGCTGAGTCAGGAGTCGCCAGTCTGCCGTCCAGGGAGCAGCATGTGATGGCACATAGGTAAAGTCACAGAACATGTGGCAACATATAGATTAACAAAAATGGGCTGAGTTTAAGTGTAAGAGCTAGTCAGTAGTTAGCCTGAGCTAATGGCCGAGCAGTTTTAATTCATATAAGCCTCTGTGTGTTTACTTGAGTCTGAGCAGCTGTGGACTGGGTGGGACACAGAAAAACTTTAGCTACACATGGCTCTCCCCTGAGTTTTGGAGCTGATTTTGGAACATGGCTCCTACAAGGGTTGGCCACAGTAGACAGCTGAGGCTCTCCACCAGACAACTGGTCTTCCATTCTGTCTCACAAGCCAGAATGAAGACCTATTCCTCAGGCTGATCTCATTTAAACAAAGTCAAGAGACTAAGTTCTGGCCAATGGAGACATAGAGCTTTTACATCATTCCCAGAAACTAGCCAACAGATTATCTTTTAGGCCTTCCTCCTAGCTAGTACCTGGAATGAGGCTGGAGCCCCAGAAACTACATGGGACTTAGGGTGAGAGATAATGAAAACATTGGTTAGGATGCTCAAGTTGAAATCAGAATAATCCAGACTTCTGAGGACCATTGAGACGTCCTTCTAAATGTGGCATGCCCATTCCCTTACACACACACACACACACACACACACACACACACACACACACACACACCACGTACCATCAGTGCTGAAGGTTTTCCTGAGGCCCATACATGCAAGGCAAGCACACTACCATTGAGTTACCACCCCCAGCTCCTTGATTCTTTCCAGTGAAACAGTAATTAACATCCTTCCTGTTTGAGCTACTGGCATTGTGGGATGTTTCAATATATTCCCTAGAAACTGATTGTAGCTATGGCAAGCTGTGAAGTATCTGACTATAGAGAGGTTACACAAAGCGTCTTCTACATCCTCTAGAATTCTGCCACAAGATTTCTGTGTCTGCATTTTCTTATAAGGTGATATTTGTGCCAAATAGGGACACTACTTTAGTAACCCCAGGTTAATGAGAAAAGAACAAAGGTACAGTTAGTTCATAGATTATACATCCATGCAAACTTAAGGCCAAACTATATCACCATGTGTGTAAGGAGGTTCACACTGGTAAAATGAAGCATGTGGTAGAACACACTTCATCATGCAGGGAGAATTCATAGGCAGGACAATCTTGAAAGCCGCAATTTGTGCCACACTTTCTTGTCAATGATGATTTTGGTTAAACAACATCATCAGTTATACTGAATTAATATCATTAATTTCTTAGTTTGGAGTTTTAATCCTTTGATTTCTCAATCAGTTTTGGTTTCATAATGGCAAAAAATGTAATGCAATTGACAAATCCATGTAGTCTTAAGTAAGTGACATCATAGAATTATTCTAAATTTAACAAAAGAAGGGAGATCTATGCAAAAATAGTTCTGTCTTTCAAAAAAATATTTCCATAATACTTAGGTTTGCATGCCAAGATAATTTTCAATGGTTTAAAATTTAACAGTTCATCTGGAAAGGGTTTTGTTTTCTCTCGGTCTAGAACTCAAGAAAGCTTAATGCATGGGTCTTACAAGGAGATATTCAGATAACCTGAAGTCAAGGTCTTCAGCCTTAGTTTGCAATGGACATGGGAATGTACATGAGAGCTGAAACTCAAATGTTCATAGCAGCTTTATTGGTAACAGCCCCAAAGTAGAAACAACTTGAATGTCCATTAAATGCTAAATGGACAAACATAAGGTGGTACATCCATGTAATGGATTATTATTCACCCATCAAAAAGATTTACAATGGTTAATGCTATACGTCAACTTGACTGGGCCACGATGTCCAGATATTTGATAAATGGTGTTCTAGATGTTTCCTGGAGGATATTTGCAGATGATATTAAAAGTAGGTACATGTCTTGGGTTTTGTTTCACTTTGCTTTACCTAGACAGACTCCCACTATGTAGCCAATGATGTCCTCAAATGCATAATCCTTCTGCATCAGCCTCTGAGATGCTACAATTATTTTTTTCTTCTTTCAAGACAGGATTTCTCTATGTAACAGCTCTGGGTATCCTAGGACTCCCTCTGTAGACCAGGCTGGCCTAGAACTAACAGAGATCCACCTACCTCTGCTTCCTGAGTGCTAGGATTAAAGGCGTATGCCACCACTGCCCAGCGAGATACTACAATTATAATTGAGACTCCAAATCTATTTCAAACCAGATTGTTCTAGCTAATGTGGGTAGGTGTCTTCCAATGAAGTGAAGCCCCTGCATACAAGCAAAATAAATAAATAAATAAAATGAACCTCCCCTGAACAAGAGGGAAATTGCTAAGCAAAAATCCAGAACTGAACTGCGTCAGACATGTATTACAGCAGAACACTTCCATCTCCCCTGTCTGTGGGCCTCTTCTATGGTATGTTTTTGTACTGGCTAGTTTATGTCAACTTGACATAAGCTAGAGACATCAGAGAGAATGAAGCCTCAATTAAGAAAACACTTTCATAAGATGAGGGCTGTAGGCAAGCCTGTGGGACATTTTCTTAATTAGTGATTGGTGGAAAAGGGTCCAGCTCACCATGGGTGGGGCCAGCCCTTGGTTGGTAGTCCTGGGTGCCATAAATAGCAGGCTGAGCAAGCCATGAGGAGCAAGCCAATAAGCAGCACCCCTCCATGGCCTCTGCATCAGCTCCTGCCTCCAGCTTCCTGCCCTGACTGCCTTTAATGATGAACTGTGAAATGGAAGTGTAAGCCAAATAAACCCTTTCCTCCTCAACTTACTTTTGGTCATGGTGTTTCTTCATGACAATGGTAACCCTAAGACAAAACTCTGATTCTCAGTAAGTAGAGCTTCTATTTTCTCATCCCCTCCTAAACAAATTCCTGCCTAATGAAGACTTCTGTAACTGGCCTGCTGGAAATGAAGATACTCTACAGAGACACTTGGGTCTCTCAGTCTTTCAGACTATTGAAACAGTGGACCCCAGAGAAATGGAAATTTCCCCAGGAAAGGCCCCAGACATGTGTCAGACCACTTCAGAATGAGACTTTACACACTGAACCATCTGGACAGCTCCACCTTTTTTCCTCTTTTTTTTTTTTGAGGAAAATACATATAACCCAGGCTGGCCTTGAATTGTCTATATAACAAGAGTGACTCTGGACTCCTGATCTACTTGCGTCTACCTTCCAAGTGCTGGTATTACAGGCACACACAGCCATGCCTGACTCAAGGGTGCCATTCCTTAGTGTACACTTGGATGTGCATTGGCAGGAAGAAACAGAGAAAGGAGCCACACACTTGCCTTGAGTTCGTTGGTGTCAGCCAACTTGGCTTTGAGCTCAGTGTTGTGTTCCCGACATGCACTCAGCTCCTTCTGCATCCTCTCCACCTTCTTCTCCAGCTTTCTGACAGCGAGATGGGCCTCATCCCTCTCCAGAGCCAAGGCTGTGTGTGCCTGTTTCTCCTGCTGCAGCTGGGTAATTTTCTGCCGAAGGAGGTTCATATGCACTTCTTTACTCTCCAGCCTTTCTTTCTGAGTCCTTAGCTGGTTTGATACAAGAGGATTATTTTTTGAAAAAAAAATAATTGAACAGTCAGTAAATATAAATGAATTACTCAGATAATGTCGATTTTTATCTGTACTTCAATGAGACTCATTTGCAAACCATCAAAAAAAAAAAAAGGTCACCGGGTTCCTTTCCCTGATTGAATTTTTTTATTCGTATTTTTTCCAAGAATTAATTCTGTAGCTACAAAGTACTGGACAAAAGAGCCCCAGAAAATGTGAGAAGAAGTCAGCTCTCCGCAGCTGCTTCGTCCAATATTCTGTGCCTCATAATAAAAATGTAAAATTACTTTTAAGGCTAATAAAATAGGCTTATCAAGAGCAGAATAAGTAAAATATAATAAGACACAGACAAAATCCTCTTCAGTGCTCAGTGGTGTCTTCTGAAACAAGAGGTCCCACATCATACTGGAAACTTGCCCTAGATAATTTGAGCCCCTTAGAACCGGGCTGAGTAGCTCCCAGGATGAGAGTTGATACATTCTTGCAGCAGATATACCCAGGAGACTTTGAAGGAAATTGTTTACAAACTTTGAATCTCCAAAACAGGACTTCATGAAGATTTCACTTCTCTGAACCCTTTGTGTTAAGCTGTGAGCTCCTCCAGCCAGGCAGAGAGTAAGTTCTTGGAACAACATCACTGACGCTGGCTATCAAATTGATGGAGGGCATTGGGGTGGGTTGTAGAGAATGACTACAAGCGGAGGAAGCCTCCTGAGCTCTGCTTGTCACTGCAGTGGGCAGCTATGAAATCCAGGCAGTTCCCTCACAGGTCACAAACACCGGGAGGGGGAATTGAGAACGGTCCAATGCCCAGTGCCCAGGCTGGAGACTGTTATGTGACCCCTTCACTTTCCCCTACATGTTCTGAGGTGGAAAGACTTACAGAAAAACTACTTTGCGTTTCTTGCCTATCTGTGACAGCTGTGTCCACACCCGGGTCACTCCTTAACAAACCTAGCTGATATTTCTCTAATCAAATCCCTTTTAATATTTTTGAATAATGCTTTTATTTGTTCTTTGCAACTTTCATACATATATACAATGCATTTTGATCTTATTGAAACTTCAGCCCACAGAGGTTACAGAAAAGCATGTGGGAATCCATCCTCTCTTGCTATCTTGTGAGTACCAAGGATCAATCTCAGATGGTCAGGCTTAGCAGCAAGCACCTCTACCCACTGAGTCATCTGGCCTACCCCCAACTCTCTTCCTTGAACCACTTCATGTCAAAGTGCACTCTGATACAAATGTCCACTGATAAATTCTGTACATGGGTAATTTTAATGATGATATAATTCTTAAGAAGGAATAGCATTTGGACATTAAGGAACAAAATCAATTTTCTGAGGAGAAGTGAAGAGAAATTTTGGCCCAATTCGACATCCTTGATTGTCTCTGTTTTCTAAAAAAAAAAAAAAAAAAAAAAAAAATTCCTCCAGATACAGTGAGCTGGGGTAAGGGCTAAGTGAGAACAAAGTTTATTCTATGAGACAGGAGTTCACAATTTCTCTTATTAAAATTAACTCTCCCGTGAGGGGGTATGTCATTCCCATCTTAATATGAAGAAACCAACAGAGAGGTACGTGATTGGCCCAAGATTACACAGTCTGGCTGAATCCAAGGACCCAGATGTGGCTCATCTCATACAGCCTCTACACAAACGGTTTCTCCTAAGAAGGGTTACAAGAACACATCTGTGTTTCCTTTTCTCCTTCTCTGGGGCCGATAATTACACAACTAATAACTATGTTTCTTCGCGTTCATTTGTCCATTCACCCATTTGCTCTAAACCATTTCAAACTCTGCCTTTCAATTGGATGGAAAGTGAACCCTTCTCTCTGTGCTTTCTACTTCAATAGAGCTGGTGCGTGCAGAACCGCTCAGTGCCCTATTCCCCACCCCACCCCCCCCCCCCCCCCCCCCGGCTTCCCTCCTCATTCAAAGGAGCAGAAACTATGAGATTTAACAGCTGTGTCTGCAAGTCTCTCTTGCGACCAGGTTTGGCCACGGTATAAACGTAAGTTCAGCTAGTATCTTCCAGAATCTTCTTTACAAACCATCACTTGCGTCTTCATCTTCCCTCGTCTTCCCCTCCTCCACCCTTCGGCATGGAACACAGACAAACGGTTCTAGTTACTATTTTAACCATGGAGACAACGACCACCACAAGGACGGGCAATTCCAAGGCTTACAGGAGCCTAGTGATAGATCCACACATCAGATAGTTTTCTAATAATATGCTTCCTAAACACTGATGACAGTGTAATAAAATCATTTTAACACTCGGGCTTTCCAGGAGTTTCTTTTCTTGGTCCTACAAAGTGTGATGGTGCCTACCTTTCTCTGTAAGTTGTGAGCGATGGTCTTGTTTTCAATGACAGCATTGCTTTCGAGGCGGACTAGCTGCTCCGTGCGAGCTAAAACTACGTCCAGACGCATGTCAAAGCCAAGTTCAGCAGCTATCTGGCCCAATTTCATTTTCTCTGAAAGCTGATCCAGAAACTTCAGATACTAAACCCAGAAAACAAGAATGAAAATGAGACACGGGAGTTAGGGTGTGGTCTCACCGAGTCCTTCTCTCTCTCACAAGTTTACAGGTTGTTCTCTTTAACGTCACCCCAGAGCCTAGATTCTGACCCCAAGATTTGGTAGTGAATGTCTGAACCACCTTACCAATTCTCTGCCATCTTCCTATCCAAACACTCTGCTCTGTCCTGGCCAGTAACCTTGATGTCAGCTTAATACTAAACACACTTCTAAGCCCTGGCACGTGACAAATGGGCTGTGCCCCTAATTCCACTCTGGCCTCTCTCTGTGTGCCTTGGCAAAAAGCCACTGCGACCTTGCCCCTCCCAGGTTGTCCCAGCACTTAGCAATCACTCCACAACCAAAGTTCTCCACATGTATACTAAAACTGAACATCAGTTAAGGTTTTTGTTGTTGTTGTTGTTGTTGTTAAAATGCTTTAAGGGAGCTGGAAAGACGTCTCAGTTGGTAAAGTGCTTGCAGTACAAGCATGGTGACCTGAGTTTGAACTGCAAAACATACATTGTTTTTAAAAGCCAGGCCCTGAATGTGCCTGTAATTCCAGCATGGGGGAGGCAGAGACGGGAGGCTGCCTTGGGGTTCACTGGCCAGTCAGTGTAGCCAAATGAGTAAGCTTCCGGGTCAGTGAGAGACCCTATCTCAAAAAATAAGGTGAAACACAACTGAGGAAGATGTATGCTTTCACACACACACACACACACACACACACACACACACACACACACACAC
>CABHPQ010000138.1:51220-69765 GCA_902168405.1 Peromyscus aztecus
AAGAAGAAGAAGAAAGAGAGAAAGAGAGAAAGAGAGAAAGAAAGAAAGAAAGAAAGAAAGAAAGAAAGAAAGAAAGAAAGAAAGAAAGAAAGAAAAAAGAAGAAAGAAGAAAAAACTATCCAGTCTAAATATCAACAGTACCATAGTTAAGAATCCCTGCTCTAAGATATGGTACAGCTAATTTTTAAAGAGAAAATTAAATTTTGCCAGAAGCAGAAATTGAAGGAAGAAGTAGAAACGACTTAGGGAAGAAGTAGGGGCGGTGTCCTCAATTCCACTGAGAACTGCACATCTAGACGAGGGAGAATGCACAGCCCCAGAGTAAACAGGAAGAGTGGTGTTCTGAGCAGAGAGCGCACACGAAGTGGACAGTGTGCCAGGCCAAACCTGCAGGGCCTTCACGTGGGATGACTCAACAGCTGGCTGCCTGTAGCCATGGCAGCTGGCAGGGAGAAGCAGCTTCCTCCACAAACAGATTCATCAATTTCTAAAGCGTCCATTCTTCAAAAACATTTCTAAGACAATGCGCAAAATCCATTTTCTCCTGATTTTACTTGAAGATGAGTCACGCAAGACACCAGCCACATGCTTGATTTGGGGCTTTTAAATGGGAAGTGCAGCTATTGAGAAAAATTACAGGGTAGGGGAGGTCGAGAAAGACACTAAAACGACTGAATCATTCCCATTTGTATGGGAAGTGGGGGAGGCAGAGTCAGCTTAACCAATTTACACCACTTTGCTTTCGAAAATAAACATATACATCATGCTGGCAACCGTATGCCATGGTTCACATGCTGGAATTAAAATAGCAAGGGGGAAGCTGGGAAATATAGAACGAAAAGCAATAAAATGAGTGGGGGGGAACATGAGCTATCAGTGCACACATACTACCACTCAAGACAACTTCCTGAAGTTCTTCCCAGTTCTGTAAACAATTCCTCGACTCAGTTGAGTTCCTACATGTAAACTGAGTCACAGGGAAAAAAATGGACTTACCCTCATACATTACAGAGTGCAGCTCAGCTATAAAAACACTGTGCACTGGGTAAAAAGGCCATGAGAATTACTTGTAGAGCATGCATGAATTTTAGGTTGGTTTTTATTTTTTTGATTTACAAATGCATTCCTAAACTAACTTTTTTTTAAAAAGTCATTGTGGGGCTAGTTCGAGGGTTCAGTCAGTAAATCACTGCATTCAAAGGTCCAGGACCTGAATTCAGTCCCCAGAACCTACATATCAAAAGCAGGGCATGGTAAGGTGGTGACAAGCAGATCCCTGAGGCTCACAGGCCAGGCAGGGTAGCCTACTAATGATTTTCAGGCTAGTGAAAAACTCTATTTCAAAAAAAAAAAAAATTTAATGGTACCTTGAGGAACAATGTTGACCCAAGGTCAACTTCTAGCCTCCACATATAAACACACACACACACACACACACACACACACACACACACACACACACACCACATTCTCTCACTCCCAAAAAAAAACGAGAAAAAATTTAAAATAAAATGTAGTGTGTATATTTAAGATATAGAAAGATGCCGGGCGGTGGTGGCGCACACCTTTAATCCCAGCACTCAGGAGGCAGAGGCAGGCGGATCTCTGTGAGTTCGAGGCCAGCCTGGTCTCCCAAGCGAGTTCCAGGAAAGGCACAAAGCTACACAGAGAAACCCTGTCTCAAAAAAAAAAAAAAAAAAGAAAGAAAGATATAGAAAGATGTTGCAAGATCCATATTTAGTGAACACCTTGGAACAGATTAGTACATATATTATCTCTCCTCTTACCCTTTCTACTACAGCATGGATGGACCTAGGGGACACCGTGCAAAGCGACAGAAATCAGACACAGAAAGAAAAATATTGCATGATCTCACCTACGTGCAGAATCTTACAAATCTTTAAACTACATATACAAAGCAGTAGACAATAAAGCTGTCGTTACTTGGGACAGGAGAAGGAGAGGAGGACGGGAGAACACAAAACACACAGCACTGACCTGTGGGTGAGCGACACTGACCAATGCAAAGGCACACTTGTCTCCTCTTGAGTGAGTTTAGCATCAAAAGAAGAACTAGCCATCGTGGGATTCTATGAGCACGTGTGATGCCATTTACCTTCAACCCTCATTAACTAGGACCAAATCATTTGGAGTTGATGATCCCTGCAACAGGCTGACGTCAACACCACTAAGTGGAGCTTTGCCGGTGACGGCTACTGACAGTGTGGATGATGATGCAATTAAACATGGATCTGGTCTAACCTGAATGGTCCCTTTTACTATTTATGGAGTAGGTCTCCTCGCTGCCTCTCCGGGGCCTCAACATGGTATGTAGAAGACAGAAGGAAGGACAGAGGGGGAGGAGACACAGCAGCAATAGTTAATGTTTGTTGTCTTGATTTGCCAGACAGTGTGTGAACATATAACAACTGTTCCATTGAATGCCTCTAGTAAACAATAACCTTGTGAGGCAAATACTAGTAACTTATTTCCTAGCAAGACTTGGCCTGACCTGACCCCACAGGACAGCTACTCCTCAATGACTCAGGCTATTTATAGTCTCCATTCATCCCATCTGGAGTGGCTCGCAGGTTCCGCTGTAGCGCAGTGAGTGTGGCTGGCAATGGGGTACAGTCTAGACACCTTGCGGAGAGCTGTGTGTGGTTGATATGTGGCTTTTTTACATATTTAGTTTGCAAGCCCATGAATACCCTAAATTCGAAAGCACACTGGGGAGTGTGGTAGAACAGGCCTTCAATTCTAGCACTCGGGAGGCCTTATAAAGGAAGGGGGTTCCTGTGAGTTGGAAGCCAGCTTGGGCTCCATAATGAAACCCTTTCTCAAAAACACTACTCATTCCCCAAAATAGAAAACACTCAATGAGCCTGAAGAATTTCACAGTTTTGAACAGGAACTGTGAACTTTGTACCAGATGCTAATAAGATAGGAAAGTAAAAATCTAAAAAGTGGGGACGGTAGCTCACTGACAGAGCATCCTTCCCAGTGTGAGAACCTGGGTTCTGTCTTCAGTATTGCAAAAAAGAAAAAGAGAGCGTTGGGTCTGGGGAGATAGCCCCATGGTTCAAATGCTCACTGAGTAAGCAAGAGGGCCAAACGTGGGATTCCAGAACTGACATTAAATGTCAGTGGCTCACCTGTCATTCTAGCCTTGAACGGCAGAGACAGGACTCTCTAGAGCAAGTTGTCTGGTGAGGCTGACCATACCACCAAGCTTTGGGGTTGACTAGTCCCAAAGGAAGACTCCTGATATGTACCTCCAGTCTCCATAGGCCCATGCACCTGCAAGGTCCCAGACACATGCAAACAGACACACATACACACCACACACAGAGAGACACACACACACCACACAGAGACACATGCAAATAGATAGATATATACACACCACACAGAGACACATGCAAACAGATACATACACCACACACAGACACATACAAATAGACACGTACACATCACACACAGACACATGGAGGCCATGAAGGGAGAAGGAAGAGAAAAGGTCACTGAAAATCTCAGAAACCATGACCTCAGGGTCTTGCCAGAGCTCACACCACCCTGAGTGAACGCTTGGAGAAACAGGGCACCGCATGGACAGCTCCAACTCCATCAATGACTCGGGCCATCCTATGTACAGCTAAAGTGGCGCAAACATGCTCCATTACATAGTCACTACTTCCCAGACACCGTTGCTGTGTGCTGGGTGAACGCTGAAGAAGTTGTGTGGGGCCATGGCCTACTCACCCTCTTCTTGCTCTCCTCCTGGATGCCGAGCTCTCGGATCCTCTCCAATATGGCACCCTCCGTGGACCCAGCCATATCCAATCCACCGCAAAGAAGTGCGGCCAGCTTCTCCCTGAAGGAGGAGTTCTGGCTTTGCGAGGCTGCGGCTGCATCCCTGCTGGCTGTCAAGCTCAGGTCCAGCTGTTGGCAGCTTTTCCTCAGCTGGGTCAGCTCTTGCTTTGAAGCGTCCCAGGCTCGCTGCACAGCAAGCAGCCTTTCTCGGAAGAGCTTAGCTTCCTTTTCTAGAGCTGTTCTTGCTTCCACAGCACTGAGCAAGTCCTGAAAGATTACAGAACGAAAAGAGTAATGGGGACATCTGCACTGGATGAGGTCTTCATTTACCTCGCCTACCCTCATGACTCCAAGAACTTAGGGTTAGGTGTGCCTTACAATCTTACGGTCTCTCCGTGGCTTCATAAAGTTATTAAATATAGTTGTTTGGGCTGGAGAGAGAGCCTAGTGGTTAAGGGCACTAGCTGCCCTTCCAGAGGACCTCAGCTTGATTCCCAGCACCCACAGAGTGTCTCATAACCATCTAGAATTCCAGTTCCAATGGATCTGATACCTGTGGTGATATTGTGTTCCCCAAAATATTGTGCACCCTAATAAACTTATCTGGGGTCAGAGAACAGAACAGCCACTAACTTGATATAGAGGCCAGAAAGTGGTGGCCCACACGCCTTTAATCCTTGCACTCAAAAGGCGGAGATCTGTCTGGATCTCTGTAAGTTCAAAGCCACACTGGAAACAGCCAGGCATGGTGACTCACGCCTTTAATCCCAGGAAGTGATGGCAGGAAGCAGAAAGGTATATAAGGCGTGAGGTCTAGGAACTAGAGCTGGTTAAGCTTTTAGGCTTTTGAGCAGCACAGTTCAGCTAGGAGGTATCCAGTCTAAGGAAACAGGATCAGCTGAGGAATTGGCGAGATGAGAAAGCTGTGGCTTACTCTGTTTCTCTGATCATTTAGCGTTCACCCCAATACCTGGCTCTGGGTTTGTTTTTATTAATAAGACCTTTTAAGATTCATGTCGCAGACAACCTCTTCTGACCTCCACAGGCACCAGGGATGCATGTGATTTACATTCACACATGTAAGCAAAACACACATATAAAAATCAATAAATAAATCTTTTTATTTAAAAAAAAAAGTTTGAGGTACTTAGGATGTGACTAAGTCAATAGAGTGCTTATCTAGCATGCACAAAACCCTGTATTCTAGTCCCAACGTCACGGAAAAAAACCCTAGGCTCTAGCCCCATCGTCACAGAAAGCCAGGCACAGTAGAGCACAGCTGAAAACCCAACAATGAGGAGGCAGATGCAGGAAATCACAAGTTCAAAGTCATCCTCTGCTACACAGCAAGTTTGGGGCTAGCCTGGACTACATGGGTCACTGTCTCAAAAACAAACAAACAAACAAACATTATTTGATTGCAGTGGCTGCTTTAACCCTGTGTTTAAAACTAGACTGGTAGTCTCTTAGAAGTTTCGCTTCCAGTTCACTGACTAACTTCTCTCAGAAAGAGAAAACAGGAACTGATAGAGCCTGAGAAAGAAGGACTAAAAGACTGCCTGGGAGGGGGGGCGGCGCGGCGGGAGCGGATTGAAAGGAGGAGATAAGACCCACACTTAGAAAAATAATCTTGAAAAATAACATATGTAGCCACAGATTAAGAAAAATAAAGTGCAGGGCACAGAGACGTGCACCTACTTCTTTAACTATCAG
This sequence comes from Peromyscus aztecus, assembly GCA_902168405.1. Classification (NCBI taxonomy): domain Eukaryota; kingdom Metazoa; phylum Chordata; class Mammalia; order Rodentia; family Cricetidae; genus Peromyscus; species Peromyscus aztecus. The sequence goes on from CABHPQ010000138.1 coordinate 56,747, forward strand.
TCAAGTGCCAAAACATGCAAATTCATATCAAATAAGAACAAAGAACGGGTCGGCCTGCCTAACGATATAGTCTTGACGCGTAATTACCTAGTTAAGGACCTTTCATTTTATTTTGTAATGAAAATAGAGTGTGAAGGGTAAAAAGCACAGAAAAGAGACAACATCCTTGATCACAGACTCACCCGATGGGGCCAGTAACATTTCTGGGATACAATCATTGTTTTTACATTAGAAATGGTCTTTAAAGGGAATTTCTCTCCACCAACAGCTAGGAGACAGGAAAAGGGGTGGACTGAAATGCTACTTCCTATTTCATAGAGAAAATATAACATCTTCCCTTTTTTTCTTATGGTGATTCTAAAATTAAATAAATGAAACAAGGAAGTCTCAGTTATCAGTTGGAAAGAAAAGTCACCCAGAGGCAAGGTAGTTAGAAAAGCCTGCCCCTTGCAGGGTAAGCACTCTTTGGGGGAGCTTATTTTGTAAAATGCTTTGCTTTTTAGGGACTTGGTTTCCCCTTTCCCCACCGTTGCTGCTAATTAAATCACAGGCCTTAAAGTACAGCCCAGGGTCCTTTAGCAAAGACACTATATTTTTAGCGTTTACCGATTTCTTTCAGATAAGAACATGGTATCTGCCCACTTGCTCACTTTTGGTAGCCAGAAGCAGTGTTGGCAATGATCAACTGGACTCGTGTGCTTACTTCGAAAACAGATGCCCTAAACTCGATGCAAGGATGAAAGTTAACCCGAATGAGTTCCAAAGCCATATAGACTATTACATCGTAGCTTGTGTATGAAAAGAAGCCCCTTCCTGCAAAAGTGGGAATCTCATATTGTCAGTAGTGGTATTTGAAAGCAGTTCTACAAAAGGCCTTTAAGATACATTTAAAAAAAAATCTATCAGAGCAAGATGACTCAGTGGATAAAGGCGATTCCCACCAAGCGCAAAGACTTGAGTTCAATCTCCAGGACCCATATGGTGGAAGGAGAGAACCAACTCACCTGTAAGTTGTCCTTTGACCCCCATACATGCACATAACATGCTAGCAACACACAAAAAAATAAATAAATATAACATGTTTTTAATTTAAATCTATCAGATGCTAGAGTATGATAGACTTGCTGACAATCTGAAGTAGATTAATCAAATGTCATCTAATACCAAAAGAGCACCAAACATAATTAAAATATTTTAGCTTTGAAGACTGTTTCTACCCTACTATCTACTACCAGCTTAATCTAACACCCTACAAGAGTGGTTCTCAACCTGTGGGTCATAACCTCTTTGGTGGTTGCTTATCAAATATCCTGCATATCAGATACTCACATGTCAGTTCACAGCAGTAGCAAAATTACAGTTATTAAGCAGCAATGAAATAACTTTATGATTAGGGGGTCACCATGACATGAAGAACTGTATTAAAGGGTCACAGCATTAGGAAGGTTGAGAACCACCCTAAAACAAAGCAATGCCTCTTTTTAATCTACGCGCCCATCATAATGTCTACTAAAAAAATCACAAAAGTAGTTTGGTTGGATTTTTTTTTTTTCTGGAAACATCCAGCCCGGTGAACTCTAATCTGTTTCTCTATGAAATGAAGGAACCGGAGCCAGCAGCAGACCTTGGGGACAGCCACTCCCCGGTGCTCTGATTAATCACTCTGGGACTCAGCTGCACTGGTCTACTGGAAATAGATGTCCTCGGGACTGCAAATGCAATTACCTCCCCCAAGTCCCCAGGAGCAAGCCACGGCACTGGAGTCTGGTTGCATGGCTACCTCAAGGACGCCCTGAAGCATGAGACATGAGGTGACATGAGCATGGCTAGGCGTGACCTGGTGACAACTGTCAGACCACACTGACATGGAAGGAGAAACACACGACTTCTTTCCCAGAAAGCTCAGAAGTGGCCTCCACTGAGGACACATCTGCGCAATAAGGGCAGCCCCCCCCCCCCCCCGCCGGAAGGTAATGCTTAAAGCCTTTTGTAATAATTAACAAATCTTGCTGCATGTGGTACTACATGCTTTTAATCCCAGCATTGGGGAGGCAGAAGCAGGTGGATCTCTGTGAGTTCAAGGCCAGCCTGGTCTGCCATAGCAAGTTCTAAGACAGGGCTACATAGAGAGACCCTGTCTCAAAAAATATCAAAATAGTAATAATAATAATAATAATAATAATAATAATAATAAACAAATCTTTAGGCTCAGGCCTCTAAGTCACTAAATGAGCAAATAATGATATCACCATTACACTTAACAAAATTGTGTACAAATAACATGAAGTGTTCAGTGGAAGACAAAAATCTGTCTGAAGCAAAAAAAGCCTCTCAATGGTTTGTGCAGAGAAGGCTCGGTGGGTAAAGTAGCTGTCTCAAAAGCATAAGAACCTTGGGTTTGAATCCCCAGGCCCCACATGAAAAAGCCAAGAGATCTGCTGGGTGGGGAAAAACAGGCAGATCCCCAGAGCAGGCAAGGGAGCCAGTGTGGCCTAACCAGTGAGCTACAGGTTCAGTGAGAGGTCCTGTCTCAAAAATGAGATGATGAGCAATAGAGGAAGAGACTCTCCATCAACCACTAGCCTCCATAGGCACACAAACACATACACATTCATGCAAGACATATACACACACATAAACAAACACATATGTTGTGGAATATTATTCTAACTAGGCAAAGATGCGTTACATTTGTTTATCCTGTGGAATGTTACTTGAACTGTGTAAAGATGTGTTATGGTGATATTTTCTTTTGTACTAAAATGTTATTTGTATGTTAATAAATAAAGTTGCCTGGGGGTCAGAGCTATTAGCAAGCCATAGGAAAGCAGGGCGGTGGTGGTGTATGCTTGTAATCCCAGCACTTGGTAGGCAGAGCTAGTTAAGTCTCTGTGTGTTCAGGGATACAGCCAGCATTGGATACGCATGCCTTTAATCTCAATACCAACCATAGAAAACCTGGAGGTCTATACAGACAGGCCGTGATGAGGCGGTCATGTGGTTGGGTTTACAACCAATGAGAAGGCAGAACAGAAACTCTATATAAAGACTTTAACACAGGAAGTAGCTTCTCCTTTGGGGAGGTAAGACCACCACAGGAGGAAGGGTAAGGTTTTTGCTCTTAGCTCTGACCTCTTGGCTTTCTTCTTGGCATTGGTTCTGTATTTAATAAGATGGTTGGTTACATCTACAGTGTGTTACATTTGTTTCTGCTGCATTTGTTTAATTATGTGAAGATGTGTTGCTGTTTCACCTTGCCTGCCTAAGGCACCTGATTGGTCTAATAAAAAGCCGAATGGCCAATAACTAGGCAGTAGAGGGATGGGCGGGGCTGGCGGGCAGAGGGAATAAATTGGAGGAAGAATCTAGAGAAGGAGAAGAAGAATGAAGAGAACGAGGAAGAAAGAGAGGGAGATGTCTGGGATCAGAAGCTAGGCAGCCACCAGCCAGCAGACACAGAGTAGGACATACAGAAAGAAAAGGTAAAAAACCCCCGAGGCAAAACACAGATGAAGAGAAACAGGTTAATTTAAGTTATAGAAAAAAAGCTAGCCAGAAATGAGCCTAAGCTAAGGCTGAGCATTCATAACTAATAATAAGTCTCCATGTCATGATTTGGGAGCTGGTTTGTGGCTCAAAAGAAAAAGCCCTGTATATACAAACACATTCATGCATGGTATACATGCACAGTTGATTCCTATCATGAACTTGCTAACTACCATATGGATTTACATGTTTCTGCGATCAAATTATCTCTTAAAAATACAATTAGAAGTACTACACAGAGAAACCCTTGTCTTAGAAAAAGAAAAAATACAATTAGTTCTTGTCAAGGTGGGAACTTCTGGCTGAAGCTTAATTCCCCCAACTCTAATTTTATAAATTAAAATGTCAGTTGTTTAATTCTGCCCACTGCAGTTAAGATTAATAAATAAATCCTGCAATTGCCCACAAGCAGGCACACACGTGTGAACACAGACAATGTGGGTATAAATTTTTATATAAAATACAGCATGCAAACATCTTTTTTTGTTGTTTGTTTTTTTTTGTTTTGTTTTGTTTTTTGTTTTTGTTTCTCTGTTTAGTTTTGGTGCCCGTCCTGGATCTCACTCTATAGACCAGGCTGGCCTCGAACTCACAGAGATCCACCTGCCTCTGCCTCCCGAGTGCTGGGATTAAAGGCGTGCACCACCAACACCTGGCTGCAAATATCTTTTAAAACTACAATTCTAGTCCTCAAAACATAACTATACACTAAATTACTAAGTATGGAAGTGACAAATATTCCAAATTATTCAATTAGAATACAGTTATATATCACTGGGTGACACTAGACCTTACAGAAGAATGCGTAGGGCTAGGGCTGTCGGCCGACACAGGGCTAATGATAGATTTTGAAAGTAGAGTTACTCTTGTTTGATTTAGATATAAATTAAAAGTAAATATCTTGGAAGTGAAGAAATCACCTTAAAAATCTCTTGGAAGCCAGGTCCAAGGCTGCACCCTGACAAGCCTGGTTTCAACAAACCTTTGTAAGAAGGGCTTAGTCCTATGTCTTTGTTTTTCTTATTGTTTCGTTTTGCTGAAACAGACTCTTTCTTTGTAGCTCTGCCTGGCCTAGAACTTACAATGTAAACCAGGCTAGCCTTTAACTTATCTTGGCTCAATGTAGACCAGGCTAGCCTTTAACTTATCTTGGCTCAATGTAAACCAGGCTAGCCTTTAACTTATCTTGGCTCAATGTAGACCAGGCTAGCCTTTACCTTATCTTGGCTCAATGTAGACCAGGCTAGCCTTTACCTTTAACTTGATCCTCCTGTCTCTCTGTCTCTCTTGAGAGCTAGGATTATAGAAGAGCATGTCACCACAGCCAGCAACTTCTGGAAATATCTTGAAATCCAAGCATACTCCCTCCCATAAGCATCATGGGTCCAACCAAGACTACCTCACTTTGTATGCAAACCCAAAGCTAGTGTGTGATCACAAGCAAACTTCATTGCTGGCACAAACACCACTCCTTGTCAATAGATTTGCAGACAGTTTTCTTCTTAACTATATTATTGTATAACCAAGAGCTTCATTATTAATCTCCTGTGCACAAACTTTCAAAATAGGATGGGTATCGTTTGGGTGATTCTTTTTCCCCCACACGTATTCTCCATACAGTGATTCTGTTTCCATTTTAAGACTGTGGTTTCAAACACTTGAAATTTGGATTTGCACTTTATGCAAATAAATGTTAATTTTCCTACTAATTTATTTTTCTATCTATAGAGGTATTAGTCAGGAGCTGACTCAAAATAAATAAAAAGTTATGACCCTAACCCACAGCCTGGAGGACATTCATACTAGAGTGCACGCACAGAAAGACTGGTGGAAGTTTTGAAGTTGTGTTTTGGGGGGAGATTTTCTTTTAAGTGGAGCATTTACCCTGCAGATGCCTCCAGGGATCCGAAGGCTGCCTTGTCGTCCAGGAGGCCTTGTTCTGTTCTACTCTTAACAGATGCTCAGCGATGCAGAAGCTGCAGAACAACATTTTACTTCAGATGAGCCGACCTTTCCCAGATCAGGGCTGTCCCAGTGGCATTGTGTATGTTGAAAAGGACAAAGGTAGCTGAAGTTTGAAAGTCTCATTATTAGCAAACTCAGTGCTGGCTGACCGGGGATGTATCTGCCCCCAGAAGTCACTCTGTTCCTGGGCTGCACTATAGAGCTGCAAACACTGCCCTAGGCTGGTCATTCTGTGCCTGGAGGACCACGGACAGTTCCCACTGGATCTTTTCAGCAGGATGCCATGGGTTCTATCATGGATAAGATCAGACCCACAATACACAGTACTGTATTGTGTAATCTTTAAATGCTGTTCTGATTTTAATTTTTTAGAGAGGAGAGCCTTATTTTTTTCCACTCATGGTTTAAGGGTGTTGGACCCTCACGCTGGAGAAGTCAACACAGTGGAAGCATGCAGCCGCTGGTCCCATTGTGTACACAATGTGCTCAGCTAGCTTTCTCCTTTTTACAGTCCAGGACCCGAGCCTAGGGAATAGTGCCACCCATTTCTACTGTGGGTTTCCCAACCTCAATTAACCTAATCAACATAGTCTCTCATGAAGCGTCCTAGAGGCTAAACAGTCCTTCCTAGGTGTCCCCTGAGGCTTTTCTAATAGGGGATGCCAGATCTTGAGAAGGAGCCCATTAACTGGAGCTACTCCAGCCTGCTTCTTAACTCCTCTGCCCACCATATTAGGCTCTGCTGTCTGTACTCCTTGAATGTAGCATAATGAAGAAAATAATACAGAAGGGTCATCGTTCCAAACCTAGGCATGACTGGGTCCAAAAACAGTACCAGCCCCTAGTTTCTTCTTTCTAACCAAGGAAATATGAACGGTGTTAAACAAAAGAGGCTATTTAAAGTAGAACGTGTGTATTTAACTTCTAGGCTCTAAGAAAGGTGTGTGTCGCTTTTATGGGCAAAGTGGCTACTTTGAACAGAGTTGAATTTTTTTTTTAAGATCACAAAGATAAAAGGTACCAAGCTTTGACAGCTTTTAAAACACGCTGCAACATTTGTGGTGCAGCTGAGGGGTAGGTACATGTGCTTAACAGGCATAATATCTTCACTTCAGTTCCCAGTTCCCAAACACACAAAATCACTGCTAAAGATTTCCAAAGAATATGTTTATTACACATGATAAATCACCTGGATTTTTTTCCCCTTAGAGTCAGGGTCTTACTACAGAGACCAGATTGACCATTAACTCACAGAGATCCTCCTGCCTCTGCCTCCTGAACGCTGAGATTAAAAGTGTGCACCACCACACTTGGCACTTAATACAGTCTTTAAACAAAGCGATAAAGCCAAATTTTGTAGACACGTCCCCCCCCCCCAGCTGTGAGGCTAGGCAGCTCCAGCCTCTTCCATACATCTGGACTTTCCTAATAAAATAAAATTTCCTACCTCAAAAACAGAGCTTTGGAAAGCAGTCTGGAGACTTTCCGAGGCTGTTAACGTGTCAGGAGAAGCACTGGGCAGAATTTTTTGATAGTAAATCATCAGAGTAATAGTTCTGTGAATGAGCACTTTATTAAAGACCTCAGGTTTTTATTGCCCATATTTTTATTTTACAATTTTTATGATGTTGGCAGGAACCTGGAGCCAAAGTGCTTGAGTTTCCAGAATCACTCCCAAGTAAAGACACTTATATAAGAAAAGGAGTTGGGTTCTGTTTTCCTGTTTCATGTAGTACTCTGGACACACTTTCTCACTCATTTCCTACTAAGGTCCAGAGACACTTTTTGAAAGTTTATACTCACTAGGGAAATTGCACGGCTGTTTATTATTGTTCTTCCGCTAATAAATAATCCCTGCCAACACAATTATATACAGGATGATGCGGCGGCTGCCTTGCAAAGAGGATGATTGACAGAGGCCAAGCACGGTGGCGACATGGGTTCAGGCCCCAGGCTTGCCACGTGATCACTGTGTCAACTTGAACAGATCACTCAATCTCACTGAGCACTGTCACTGCCATACGGTGGACGTACAGGAAGTGAGCACACCTGCAGGATAAAGTATGGTTTCCAAGCACCTTGTTTCCTTGACAGGTAGACTGTCAGTTCTCTAGGGAATCGAGGGGTTTGGGTTGGTAACCTGGAAGTTTCAAGTAAGCCTAGGATATTGTCTTTGTCCTGAAAGTGAGGGAGCGTTAAGCAAATGTCATGGGGCAAGGGGCACAGGGCCATCTGCAAGGAGCTTCAGACGCACAAGGTCAGAGAATTTGGACTATCAAGAGAAAAGCTTGACTGTTAGACAACCAAACCATAAAAGTTAATGTCAAAGAATGAAAAAGAAGCTGCTTTTTATAGAATTATAGCAGCTGAACATCCACATAGTCATCGCTTTGTTCTGGATTCTGGGTCCTTTAAGAAAAACAAGAGGGGCTGGAGAGATGGCTCAGCGGTTAAGAGCACTGACTGCTCTTCCAGAGGTCCTGAGTTCAATTCCCAGCAACCACATGGTGGCTCACAACCATCTGTAATGAGACTGGTGCCCTCTTCTGGTGTGTAGGGATACATGCAGACAGAACACTGTATACATAATAAATAAATAAATCTTTAAAAGAGAGAGAGAGAGAGAGACAGAGAGAGAGAGAGAGAGAGAGAGAGAGAGAGGGAGGGAAGGAGGGAGGGGAGGAGCAGCTGATCTAGAAGGAACTACCAATGTATAAATTATCGCTTTGCCACCATCTGGGGGATAGTTCATCAAGACAAGATTTGGTGGATGCTAACATCCTGAAGAATAAAGACAAGAACACAGCTTCAAGGTAGACCACTTGCCTAACATGCACGAAGCCCTGGGTTCGATTCCAGTACCACAAACAAAAAAAAAAAGCAAGAAATGACCTCATAATTGTTACCCCACAGATACCTCAGGTAACAACTGCAGAAGGGGAAAAAAAACTGTTTGTTACACTAAAGAGTTGGGAGCCAGGTGTAGGGGTGTGTGCCTCTAACTCCAGCCTCTGGAAAGCTCGTGAAAGAAGATTGCTATGCAGGCCAGCCTGGAGCCACATAGCAAATGCTAGACAAATGTCTGTCTGTCTGTCTCTCTGTCTGTCTCTCTGTCTGCCTGCCTGCCTATCTGTCTGTCCGTCTATCTATCGATCCCTCTATCTCCCTCCCTCCTCCCCTTCTCCCTCTTTCCCTCCCTCCACCTTGCTCCATCCCCTTCCCTTTCCCTCTGCCATGTGAGGCACAGAAGAAAAAAAAAAGGCTACATGTGTAAGCATAGACGAGGACCTCATTAGAATTCAGCCATGCCAGCACCTGACCTGGCATTTCCAACTCACTGTTGTATAAGTCATACACTCTGAATTTTTTTAAGTGTCATTTTCCTATATTTTTATGGTCCTGGGAATCAAACGAACCCAAGGCTTGCACATTGAGACTCTCATGCTCTCACTGCGCTGGATCCCCAGCCAAGCCTGTGGCATTTTGTTCTAGAAGCACAAAGTGTCCAAGACAAGAAGCTGATGAAAATGACAGTCTTTGCTTTTGCCCAGTGCTGAAGTACTGGGGAAGGAAAGCCAAAGGGAAGAGGATTTGTTCATGAAGAGCACTGGAGCAATAATTAGAAATGACCATCATTACTGTGGAATAATTAGAAATCATCATCATTACTGCGGATCACTGTCAGACCCAGTGACGTCGTTGTAGATAAGGAAGATGTAAGGAAGATGCCTCCTTCACACACCAACTCACATCATTCTTAGCCTGGAGGCCACTGGCCCTTCCTCTCTCATGGAGCCTCTCTGGGACATCCAGTCATTACCTAATCAGAAAGTCCCAATCCATGACTAGAGCCACAGCATGTTCCCTAACTGGCTACACTGGCTCACTTTAGCTTTTGAAAGTGAATGGTTAGTGTTAATCCAATAATGAGTTTCCTCATCACAGAACTCAAAATGTAATGAAAAGATTACACAGTGTTAAACATACAGTATTTATTCTCACACTCAAACAAGCGCTAGCTAGTTGGAAAAGACCAAGCTATTCATTGTGTAAACAAAAGTTTATAATTAGGAGCCAATTCCTTTGGTGGACACCTCTCAGAATTACGGCATCCATGTACTTGGATCCGTCAAGTCTTCTAGGATTTTGTTTTATATGACAGATGACACGTGAAAACTTATATAGGACTATTGTGGTTTAAAAGAGAAATGCCCCCTCACAGGCTCATGTGTTTGAATATTTGGTCCCCAGTGGGTGGTGCTGTTGGGGAGGTTCTGGAACCTGCAGAAGGTAGAGCCCTCCTGGAGGAAGTATATCACTGGGGGTGGGATTTAAGGTTTTATAGCTGACCCTACTTCCTGTTTCCTCTCTTTCTGCTTCCTGTGTGTGGATGAAATATGATCAGTCTTCTTCCTGACCACCAGGCGGCCTCTCACTCTGGTTGCCATGGTTTCTCTCCCATCATGGACCGTATCCCCTCCAGAACTGTAAGCCAACATGAAACCTTTCTCCCCAAAATTGCCTTTGTTACAATATTCTATCACAACAGCAAAGCAACTGACGCAATTCTTCATAATGGCCTTATTGATAACAGTGTGTAGTGTATTGTCCTTTCATTAAAAATAAACATATCTATGTGATACATAGAAGGCATATATATATATATAATTATACATATACAAGTACATTGAATAGTTCCAGAAGGTTATATATATATATATATTTTTTTTAATGTGTTTCAAAGAAAAAAAAAGGCTAGGATTGCTCAGATTGCTTCTACATAAACATGAGAATTTACATTTGGATCCCCCATATCTGTGCAAAAAGCCAAGTATGGAGAGGGAAAAGGGAGGGAGGGAGAGAGAGAGGAAGGAAGAAGAAGGGAGAGAGAAAAAGAGACAGAGCACACCACTATAATCCCAAAGGTGAAGACAGGATTTTGAGAGCCTTCTGGCCACCCAGTATGGCCAGTTGGTGAGCTCCTGGTTCGGTGGGAAACCCTGTTTCAAAAACTAAGGTGGAGAGATATAAAGGAAGACAGCCATTGTTAACCCCATAGTCAACCTCCGACCTCCACCCGTGTGTGTATACGGGCACACACACAACCAATTAAATAAAAAAGGAATTATAAGAAGTTTCCCCGGAGGAGAAGTGGGTGCCTAAGAAAAGGGAAGAGAGGGAGGAACTGACATTTAATATCTTTTGTACAACTAGAATTTTGCATCTTTTAAACTCATTACCTATTAGTTCAAAGTCTAAGACTTGAATATGAAAACCATCCTTATTATCTAATCAAAGTAGGCCATCCTGTCTACAAATCCTTTAGAGCATTTTTGTACTTCTTTTTTTTGCAATTAGAAATATGTAACTAGTATGTATAAAAAGTATATCTCAAACATCAAATGTGCTACTTGGATCACTTAGCCCCACGTTGCCCCACCCCTCCTGCTGAGAGCAACCCTTTGAAACAGTAGCCCATAATTTCCGGGCACTCCGGACAACCGCTCCTGCATTTCTGCTCTGTGAGCACGCCCCAGAGGCACCTTCAGCCCACTGTACCTGATTCAGCTTGTCTTTCTCCAGGGCCCAGGAGGCAGCTCTTTCCTGCTCCCTGCTGACTTCCGCCGCCAGCCTCATGATCGTTTCTCTGTTAGCTTTTGCCTCCATCTCATGGACATTTATAGTCTCTTCAAGAGTACTGATTTGTCCTTTCAGGAATGTGTTTTCCTTGCACAGCTCTCTAAGCTGAAGAGAAAGAAATTACAGCTGTGCTAAAAAGAAACAAAAAAAAAACAAAAACAGACAATTCCATCCACTTTCTCCAAGCAACTCACAATCTATAGCCTAATGAGGTTGTGATCTTACAGAACAATAAAAAAGACAGATCCAAACAGTCACATTTTCAAAGGCAGCCTCTAAACGCCACTATTTGCAGACCCAGTGATCAAATTAAAATCATTCAAAGGAGGCCACAAGGCAAGGATGATGGGAGGTGAGTAAGCTTTGGCGAGTGCCGGCTGAAGTGTGCTGGAGACGAGATGATAGGCTAAAATGACAGCAAAGGTCACTGACCAAGAGAGTTGCCCTCACCCCACATCCACTTGCACCTACTGTGTGCAAGGTGCTGGCATGGGGGCACTGCAGAGAAAACAGAGCAGTTGTGTTTATGAATATCTTTCCAAATAATTGTAAGCATCCTATGGAGCGTGCTAAAAATGGTTGTCATGGGGGTTAGAATTCAGGGGGCTTTTTGCTTTCCATGCTGTGTGTTGAAAAATGTTCACTGGAAGCATTTGTAAGACTCACTAGCCAGTCAGGCGGCGGTGGTGGTGGTGGCGGCGGCGGCAGCGCATGCCTTTAATCCCAGCACTCAGGAGGCAGAGCCAGGTGGATCTCTGTGAGTTCGAGGCCAGCCTAGTCTACAGAACGAGATTCAGGAAAGGCGCCAAAGCTACACGGAGAAACCCTGTCTCGAAAAAACCAAAAAAAGAAAAAAAAAGACTCACTAGCCATGTAGATAAGCTCACTCTCTAGGGCCACTAACAGTGCCCGTAACAGGACTTGAGACCCCAGATAGCATGGTCAGCGTTTGTGTGTGGACCACCCATGGAAGTGGCCCATCTCTCAGGCTCTGCACTTGGGACCATTTCACAACTCAATGCTGTCCATCGCTCTTGCACACTTCCTCGCAATCCCGTGCTCACTTCTCAGCATCCATCTAAGTCCCCACCTCTGGGGTAGTGCCCCAGTCTGCCTAAGCCAGCTTCCCACGCCGCTGGCATCCTTCATTCCCTAACCCTGCATCACAAGGTGATTTTGTTCACAGAACCTTTCACCAGATAGGATGGCATCACAGTTATTTACCGCGGCACCATCTCAACCCCATAACAATGAAAGCTGGGTGTTTCCCCCCAAGGGTGTAGAATTAATCTTGTGGCATTCACTGCCATATCCCCCAGAACAGTGCCCAGCATGTAATATACATTCATTAAACATTGGTAAAATGGATGCATGAATATCAAAAAAATTATGAAGAATGCTTCCTTGCTAGGCGTAGTGACACATCTTAACTCCCAGAACACAGGAGGCAGCTGTAGGTAGCTCTCTTCAAGTTCAAGGCCATCTTGCTTACACAGAGAGCTCCAGGCCAATCAGGGTGACATAGTAAGACCATGTCTAAATGTGGGAGATATTGGAAAAATGAACCAGTAGTTAAAAATATATACTGATCTTCCAGAGGACCCAAGTTCAGTTCCCAGAACCCAAATCAAGCAGTTCACAACTACCTACAACTCCAGTTGCTTCCTGACAGATACTCACACAGCCATTCTTAAAAGTCCCCTCCCAGCTGTTCACTAGTCAGCCCTACAGCGTCCTCGGCAAGCTGATTCATTTTGATTTATTTAGCAACAGTCCAATATATGGAGAGACTAAAGTGCCAGGGACCCACATGGGTAATGAATGTTCCTACTCCTCCTAGTTAATATAGGACTAGGAGCTTGTTTGCA